>DF357726.1:113270-139916 GCA_000787875.1 Solanum virginianum
TTATTCAACTCATAAGACATGCATTCGACCTTCAATTCCTCAAGAAACCATAACCGAACATTTTATCAAGTGTTTGGTGGGTGTGTAGTGCTAGTGTAAAAACATACAAATCAAGAGTGAAATCATGCAAAAAATCTATTATAAAATTATCAATCAATACTTGGAAACACCCCCAAGCAATATACATCAATAAACCTTGTTAAGTTACCATCCTGCATGTGAAATTCCAGTTATAGTTATGTTACCTAGGGTAATGGAGTCAACGAACCATGGTGAACACAGTTCCCAAGTTGTCCTTAAAATGGAGTATTTTCTCGCGTCATAGTTTAGTGTTTATTTAACTTTTATTTTGAATCACAAAAACCCACCATTTAGAGATTTTAGTTTTTTTTATGTTTGAAATGATTAGTAGTAGATTCTTGTAGTCAAGCCCCATATTCTCTCTGGATTTGACCCTAACCTTCGGTTAGGTTACTTGCTGTCAGCAACCGCTTTATTATTGGAGCATGAACAAAAGCACTATGTTTTGGTCATTTTATCTGGTTTTATTGATATATTTTTGGACTTCCAAGGAAATTTTTAATTCTCCCATTTGTACAATTTTTTTGATCAGTTGACATCCTTGTGAACTGTGTCCTTTTTGTGGCTGTGACTTTGTCACCATTGGCATACCTTTTGTTCGGATCAATTTCCATCTTGATTGTGGGTTTTTGGTTTGTCGCAAGTATGGAAGCTGTCCATTTTATGCCCCAACTAGAGAGAGACTCTTAATGTGGTCCTTAGTTCTCTTGATAATTTGGTGTTCACCCTTCTTGATATAGGGCTTCGGTCTTTCTTGATACTTGATTATGTTTGGTGTTACGGCATGACATACATATCAGGTGAAACTTGTTATTTGAACGTCTTGTAAAAAATATTCCAGGAACTCTTGATACTTTGATCTTTAAATATCCTACTCGATACTCCTGAAATATGTGTTCACTTGGTCTATTTATTGTATTTCAACCGTGTTACCCTTTGATTTAAGAAGGAAAATTGAGGAATCTAAAGGCTTTAGCTTTTAGCTTTTACACCACTAAGCTTTATGCTTAGCGATAGCTGTTTCTATCGGAGGGAATACCTGAGATAATGTTTGAGGATGGCCATTGAAGATAAATTTTGGCAGCTATGTAGAATATCACATTTACATCTAGACATATGTATTATAGTAGTTTTTGGACATGTACATGATTCTCCTATGCATATGTATGTATAAATTTGAAAGGCTAGTTATGGAACCATGGTTTATAATCTTTAACTTTAGGCTTGTCTATTTAAACTTGAGCGGTTGAGCTTGTTTCTATATTAAAATACTAGTTATGTTAAGATGATTGTATGAGACGAAAACTAGTACATTTTATGTCCTTGGATTTTAACATTGGTAATACTTGTCAGCATGCTACAATAATGTGCGTAAATATAATTTAAAGAAAAACGTATGTTTATTACTTTATTCAATAATGAATTCATCTTTAATTTAAAAATTAAAATACCAATAAAATCATACTAAAGAAAAAATTTAAATATAGAATAATTAAATAAAAAAAGATAATTCGAAAAATTGCATGGAATCACATGAAGTAAATTACTTGTTAGGTTTACGCCAAAAAACTTGACCTAGAAATCAACTAAGCAACCTTTAGAACAAAATCTAATATCTTTAACTATTTTGAATTGATTACTTAATTATGATTAATATGTCATATGTTAAATTCATCGTATATTAGTAAGTGTTATGTAAGCCTAAAGCGTAAAGAAGTGGCATCCTCCCTTGAGGGATTCCACAAGTATTGGTATCAGAGACCAAGCTTGTGATTCTAGGACTCTTGATGTGAATTACTTGTATACTCATCTATTTTGTAGAATGTCCAAGCTATGTTATTTCTTTATTTACATAATTAATATTATTTCAACGATTGTAGGTTATATATGCATCATGTACATGTCCCTAATACAATATGATCTTCCTTGTTGAAGTAATTAAATCATGGCCTCTTTCTCTAATAGATCTATGGAAGTAGCACAGAAAGGATCAGATAATTCTTATTCCCAACCTCGTGCACTATAAGGGGTAGGTGAAAACCTTTTGGATCAATACGTCCCCCAAACTAGTGGGTCTGAAGTGGGAAACTAACATGTAAAATCTATCCCACATCCTCAGATGAGCCATAGTACTCAGGTTATGAATTTTACTTTCCAATAGATGGCTCAATTCTTCCACCATATGGCTGAAGCGATGCATGATTCAAATGGGATAAACGTCACAAAAATGAGCAAAGTGGGTGGAGTAGAATTTAAAGGTATTGTTGACCTCACTGATGCAAAACAATGGTTGGAACATAGGGAGAGGATGTTTGTGCAATTAGAGTGTTCAAATGTTGCAAAAACTTAAATATGCTATCTCACTATTATAGAAGGATGCTTATGATTGGTGGGTAAATGTTCCAAATGCAAAGGTAAAACCTCTGGTTCTTACTTGGAATGATTTTGTTAAGGAGTTTTGTATGAAGTATGTTCCACCTACCTACTGTGATGTAAAGAAAAAGGAGTTTTTATGTTTGAGACAATGGGACATGTCTATTGCTGCATATCAACAAAAGTTCTTAAGGCTTTCTCATTATGCTAGAGATATAATTAAAGAGGAGAAAGATAAGTGCAAGAGATTTGTAGATAGCTTAAATGATTCTATTAGAAAGAATATGGCTATCTTACAACAAGAGAACTTCTGTAAATTAAATTTCGTTGCTCTTACCTGGGAATGAATTGATAAGGAAGAAACTAGTAGACATGATAATAAACTTTGAAAACCTAGATTAGATTTCAAAGGTCCATACAAAAAGGGAAGGTTTGATGAGTCTAAAGCTAGTGTTATTAATAGGTCGTCTCAATCAAAGCAAAGCAGATCAGATTATTCTACAGGTAGCATCTAAATAATGCCCAAGGCAGGACTAGTATTCCTATGTGGGAAGAATGATTATGGTTTTTGTAGAAGAGCTTCCGGTGCATGCTTTAACTGAGGTAGCTTTGATCATAAATTGAAGGACTTTTCTTTATAGGTTTCTTCCTTGCGCACTGAAATCTCGGTTCAAAAGCCTTTGACTACTCGCCCTCTAACTAATAGGGGTGCAACATCAAAAACATCCAAGTGGAAGGAACAAGTGGAGTAGATCAACCTAGTGGACCAAGGGCTACAAAAAGCTTATGCTATGAAACAGATGGATGATCAAGATGGCCAAGACGTAGTTGTTGGTAAAATTCACTTATTTAGCTTATGTGTTTTTACATTATTTGATCTGGTTCTACATATTCTTATATTTGTTCATCACTCATTCTTCCTGAAAATGTGAAATTTGTGAGGCTTGATTATAATATGCTAGTTGAAAGCCCCTTGGGCTACTGAGTTGTTTGTAATCGAATTTACTGAACTTGTCCCTTCATGATCGAAGAACTAGTTTTCCTGGAGGATTTGATTGAAATGCCCTTCAAAGATTTTGATGTTATTATTAGGATGAATTATCTTTATAAATATCATGCACTAGTTGATTGTACATCAAAGCATGTGACTTTTAAGGACCCTACATTTTCTCTAATTATTGTACAAGGTGAAAGATTATTGACATCTCGTACTATTTTTGTGGCCTTGGCAAGAAAGATGATTCGGCAAGGTTTTGATGCATATCTTGCTCACATAGTTGCTATGCACTTGGAGAGCCCCAGTCTTAAAGATATACCTACTGTGTATGATTTTCCAGAAGTCTTCCCAGAAAATTATCCTAGGTTACCCCTGGAAAGGGAAGTGGAATTTCCAAATGAGCTAATTCCCGGATCTACTCCTATTTCCATTACTCCTTATAGGATGGCTCTAGCAGAACTAATAGTGTTGAAAACTCAGTTGCAAGAACTTCTTGAGAAGGGTTTTATCCATCCTAGTGTCTCTCCTTGGGGAGCCTCTATTTTATTTGTAAAGAAGAAGGATGGAACTCTTAGATTGTGTATTGACCACAGATAACTCAACAAAATAATACTGAAGAATAGATATACACTACCAAGGATTGATGATTTATTTGATTAGTAGAGGGGTGCTAATTAATTCTCAAACATTGATTTGGGGTCTAGGTATCAACAACTACGCGTTAGAGAGAAAGATATTCCTAAAACTGATTTCGAAACTCGGTATGGTCATTATGAATTTTTGGTGATGCCATTTGTATTGACTAATGCTCCCATAAAATTCATGGATCTAATGAATCAAATATTGAAGCCATATCTAGATAAATTTGTGATAGTTTTTATAAATGATATTTTAGTGTATTCCAGTGGTAGTGAAAATAAAAGTAAGGACCTCTGAATTGTTTTGCAAATTTTGAAAGAGAAAGAAATTTATGCAAAACTTTCCAAGAGTGAATTTTCGCCAAATGAAGTGACCTTTTTGTGGCACATCATGTCAGCGGAAAGTGTGAAGCTAGACCCTAGTAAAATCAAAGCAATTATTGAATAGAAACCTCCCAAAAGTCTAACCGAAGTAAGAAGCTTCCTAGATTTGGCGAGATACTATAGAAGGTTTGTGAAAGGCTTCTCCATTATAGCCTCCCCTTTGACCAATCTATTGAATAAAGAGGAAACGTTCATCTAGAGTGACAAATGCCAAGAGATCTTTGAAACTCTTAAATCCTTGTTGAAAAGCTCCTCTACATACTCTACCAATGGAGGGGAAGGAGTATGTGATATATAGTGATGTATGTCATCATGGTCTAGGTTGTGTTCTGATGCAAAAAGGGAAAGTTATTTCTTATGCCTCTCGAAAATTAAAACTATATGAATTGAATTATCCTACTCATTATCTAGTACTTACTGCTATAGTATTTGCCTGAAAGATATGGAGACATTATATGTATAGAGAAAAATGCTACATATTCACCAATCATAAAAGCCTAAAATACTTGGGTACACAAAAGAAGTTGAACCTAAGGCAATGTAGATGGCTTGAGCTTATTAAGGATTATGATTCCACAATTAATTATCATCCCGAAAAGCTAATATGGTTGTAGATTCCTTAGGTCGCAAGTCCTTTGCAAGCCTATCCTTGAGTCTACTGCCCTTGTTTGTTGAGTTTAGAGCAATGAATGCTCATATTGTTCTTCTTTCATCTGTCTCGATTATTTCCCAACTGCTAGTTAAACTCGTATTACTTGAGCTAGTTAGAGAAGGACAAAAGTTAGATAAGAAACTCATGAAGCTGACCAAAAAGGTTCAGGATAGAGAAAAACATGAGTTTTCATTAACAGAAGAAGATGTATTATCTTATCAAAATAGGTTTGTCTCCTATGATGAGAAATTGAAAGGAGAAATCTTGAAATAAGCACACACTTCATCGTATATCATGCACCTAGAGGTATGAAAATGTACTAGACTCCTAAAGAACACTATTCGTGGAATGGTATTACTAAGACATGCGGAGTACATTTCAAAATGTTTGGTTTGTCAATAAGTGAAAGCAGGACATCAAGTTCTAGTTGGGTTACTCTATCCCTTGCCAATGCCAAAATGGAAATGGGAGAGAATTACAATGGACTTTGATTCTAGACTTCCTCGTACTCAAAAAAACCATGATGCAATATGGGAGATAGTGGATAGATTAACAAAAGGTGGTCATTTCATAGCAATAAGGATGGATTAATCACTTTAGTGGTTAGCAATAGTGGTTATTCACTTGCAAGAGGCCTTTGGTAGCAAGTAAAATTTTAGCACCTCATTCATCCTCAGACAGATGGGTAGTCAGAAAGAGTGATACAAATTCTGGAGAATATGCTTCGAGCATGCATCATGGATTTGAGGGTAATTGGGATAAAAATTTGGCTTTAGTAGAATTTTCTTACAATAATAGCTATCAATCTAGTATTGGGATGCCTCCTTATGAAGCCTTATATGGAAGAAAATGTCGGACTCCTCTTTGTTTGAGTGAAGTTGGTGAAAGAAAACTTGTTGCTCCTAAAATTGTTCAACAAATAGAAGATAAGGTAAAAGTGATCAAGGATCATCTAAAGTTTGCTTTGGATAGGCACAAATCATATACTGATCTTAAAAGGCATGATATCGAGTATCAAGTTGGTGATAAGGTATTCTTAAAAGTATATCCATGGAAGAAGATTTTGAAATTTGGCCAAAAGGGAAAACTTAGTCCCTAATTTATCAGACCCTATGAGGTAGTTCAATGAATGGAACAAGTTTCATATGAGTTAACATTACTACCCAAGTTGGACAAGATCCACAATTTCTTCCACATGTCAATGCTCAAAAGATATTGGTTTGCCCTCTTATGTCCTACAAGTTAAATCTATTGAGGTTAATCAAGACTTGACATATGATAAGGAACGTATCCATATTCAAGCTCAGGAAATAAAAGAACTTAGAAACAAAAAAATTCCCTTAGTAAAGGTACTTTGGAGGAACCACTTAGGAGTAGAAGCCACCTGGGAGAGGGAAGAAGATATAAGGAACTAATATCCACACTCATTTCTAGACTAGCATAGGGTAAATTCCGAGATGAAATTTCTTACGAGGGAGAGAGTTGTAATGCCCTTATTATTAAATAATGTATTCACTTTCAAAAAGGTATTCCCTTGAAATTAAATCAACCCCTACTTCACAACTCTTTTAACTCGATAGGCTTGTTTGCGTACTAAAAGGGGTAGGTTCATGTAAAACTTATTCTTATACCTTCGTTATTTGCTGGTATATTTGAATGTTATCTTGTTATCTCATATATGTTCTGGTCATTTTATCTTGTTATGTTTATATATTTTTCAACTTGCAAGAAACTTGTTTAGTTTGCCCATTTGTACGAATCGCCATATCACTTGACATCCTTATGGACTTTGTCCTTCTTGTGGTTGTGATTTTGTCAGTATTGGCATGGCTCTTGTTCTGATTAATTGCTATCTTAATTGTGGGTTTTTGGTTGATCCTTTGTATGGAAGCTATCCTTTTTATGCATGAACTAGAAAGCCCCTCTTAATATGGTTTTTGGTTCCATTGATAATTAGGTTTTCACTGTTCTATTTGACATAGGGCTTTGGTCCTTCTTGATACTCGATTATGTTTAGTGTGATGGCATGACATACATATTAAATGAAAGTTGTCATTTGAATGTCTTGTAAAAAATTATTCCAAGAACTCTTGATACTTAGATCTTTAAATATGCTACTTGATACTATTGATTTATTTGTTCACTTGGTCTATTTATTATATTCCATTTGTGTTGCCCTTTGATTTAAGAATTGTAAATTCAGGAACTTAAAGGCTTAAGCTTTTAGCTTTTATACCATTAAGCTTCATGCTTAGCGATAGTTGTTTCTATCGTAGGGAATACCGGAAATGATGCTTGAGGATGACCATTGAAGATAAATTTTGGGAGATACGCAGAAGATCACATTTGTATCTAACATATTTATTGTAGTAGTTTTGGGACATATACATGATTCTCCTATGCATATGTACGTCTAAATTTTAAAGGCTAGTGTAAATTATGGAACCATTTTTTCTGATCCTTTGAGAAAAAGATTCACCCAAATCGATAAACTATTCATACATGGTTTGTAATCTTTATGTTTTGGCTTATTTGGTTGAATTGGAGTTGGCGAGCTTGTTTCTATATTAAAATACAAGTTATGGTAAGATGATTGTATGAGATGGAAACTAGTACATTTTATGTCCTTGGATTTTAACATTGGTAATACTTTTCAGTGTGGTACAACAATATGGAAATATATAAATATCTTTCAAGATAGTAATTTAAATTACTTGCATGGTACTTAGGCCAAAAACTTAAGTTAGAAATAAACTAAGCAATCTTTAGCACAAGATCCTATACCTTTAAATATTTTGAATTTATTACTTAATTATGATTAATATGTCACGTGTTAAATTCTCGTATGTTAATAATTGTTATGTAAGCCTACATCGTACGGAAGTGCCATCCCCCATGAGGGTTGCCATATAAAGTGCAATGACCCAAAAGTGCTCAAAAATATGTCTTGGAAGTGCTTGGAATCGTAATTTTCATATATCTCAAAATCCATGCATTATTTCAAAAATCTAACTTCATATTCTTGATTAGAGGGTCATTTTGAGTGGATGATGGGTATAACCCCAATTTAAGAGCAAACGAATAGAAATTTAAATTTTCTAAAAGTTGTTTATCTAGTGTCTGTCCGTGATGGTACCGCAATGCACCTCCATCGTGGACATGTGTTAACTTAGTCTCCACGACAGAACTGCGATGCGGACCTGTGTAGTTTCTTTCTAGTTATTTTTCTGTGTGGTCCAAGACTTTTGAGTCTTCGGCCTAAGTGTTCCTAAATATGTATTTACCTATACTTAGCCATATTTCACTCTCATATCATCCTAAATATTTCCTAATACTCACTCATACACTTAACCATACTTTTGACTCTTAAATTCAACTCTCAAACCCTCATCCGGAACTAAGGATTTCCTTCAAGCTTCAGGTCTCTATTTTCAATCTTCATCAAGAGTTTCTTCAAAGCTAAGGTATGTTGAACTATTGGGCCCTTTCACCCATGGTGCAAAAATCCACATTTTACTCAATTGGTGTGATTTAAAGTTGATTTTACAAACGGTTTTACTAGTACAAACATGTCTATTAACTATGTTAAAGCTATATGAACTTGTGACTGTTTTGCTATGTTTTGAGCTGTAAATCTTGGATCTATTATAAGATTTGATAAGAGGTTTTGAGGTATATTTCTTAAGGGTGTTCCAAAGTGTTGATTGATGGTTTTACAATGGATTTTCCTGCATGATTTCATCCCTACATTTCATGGTTTTATAATAGGATTACACACCCGCCATGTGTTTGATAAAATGTCCAGTTATGGTTTCTTGAGGAAATGAAGGTCCAAAGAATGAGATATGTTATAAATGACTATGTTATGATGAAAAGAGCTTGTGTATATGATATATTCTATATAAAGTATTGCATTAGACCATCCTCGATCCGAGATAACCTAGTTGAAGGGTTAGTATCTCAAATACCAGGGTGGTAGGTGAGATTGCCTTTAACCTAGTTGAGGGGTTAGTACCTCAAACACCAAGGTAGTAGGTGAAATTGCCACTAACCTAGTTGAGGGGTTTTTACCTCACACACTAGGGTGGTAGGTGAAATTTCCACTAACCTAGTTGAGGGGTTTGTATCTCACATACCAGGGTAGTAGGTGCAATTGCCACTAACCTTGTTAAGGGGTTTGTACCTCACACACCAGGGTGATAGGTGAAATCATCATCAACCTACCAAGGTGTTTGTACTTTGGAAATCTAGCTTAGTCTCTTTTACACAAATTATATTCTATATATGCTTGAGTTACTTAAGCATTGATCATACATGCCATATTATTACATTATGGCTCTTGGCTATTGTTATGCATTTTGATTATGGTGCCTATCGCTTGTTACATTACATCCTACACACTTAGTACATTAAAACATACTAATGCATACTCTTGCTTACATGATATCACCATGTAGGGATCGAAGCCCAAGTTTATCATCATCCTCCTCCACATGGCTAGTTTGGTACTATTAAATCTAATTTGTGAGTCCTCTACTTTGGGGACCGTAGTATATGTTTCATTTATTATATATTGAGTCACTCTTCTTTGTTTTCTATTTTGACTATGAGGGTAAGCCTGGTCTCTTTGTTTTAGCCCCCTCTCTTATCTATGTAGTAGAGGTGTTGTTGGACATGCTATGTACCTATGATAGGAGCCTTGACTCTTTCGTCTCTTGATTATAATGTTATGAAAGCTTTCTCCTTAGTCCCATTACCTCTATTTCTTCTCTTTTATGTCATTTAAATGCTTCTGTGACCAATGATGTGTAATGATAAGTTAAGAGGCTTGTTTGGGGACCCTTCGAGCTCCCCATTCGCCATGTCAAGTCTAGGCCCTATTTTTTAGAAGACTCCAAAAAGTGCCCAAAAATGTGCCTTGAAATGCCCAAAATTTTGAATTCTATATATCTCAAAATCCATGCACGAAATCAAAAATTTGACTTCATATTCTTGTTCAAGGGGTCGAAATTAGGGGAAAAAAAGTCTAATCCCAATTTAAGAGCAAAAGATTAGCAATTACAATTTTTCAAATTGCAAATTCTAGAGAGAAATCCATGTCACTTTGCGATGTGCCTCTGTGTAAAAAAGTGCCTTTTTTTTGTTCGGTCGAAGACTTCTAGGTCTTGGGCCTAAGTGTTTCAAAACATAATTTTACCTATACTTAGCCATATTTCACCCTCATATCATCCTAAACATTCTCCAATACTCACTCAAACACTTAGCCATATTTTCACTCCCAAATTCAAGTCTCAAACCCTCATCCGAAACTAAGGATTTCCTTCAAGGTTCTTCCTTAAGCTTCAAGTCACCATCTCTAATCTTCACCAAGCTCATCTCCCTGCTAAGGTATGTGGGTTTCTTTCATGGGTTACTTTCACCCATGATACCCAATACTCCTTTTACTAAAATTGTATGATTTAAAGTTGATTTACAAATGGACTTGCTTATTAAGAAATTCACTGCACACTATGTTAAAGCTATGTAAAATTGTGACTGTTTTGCTATGTTATGAGCTATGAATGTTTCATCTATTGTAAGATTTGTGAAGGGGTTTTGACATGACCTAAGCCTAGGGCCTAGACATGATCAGCGAATTGGGAACCCGAAGGAACCCCAAACAAGCCTCATAGCATGTCATTACACATCCTTGGTCGCTGAAGAGATATAAAACATCATAAGAAACATGAACAAGAGGAAATAGGACTAAGGGAGAAAGAGAGAGTGTAATACTTAAACAACATAGATGAGTCAAAGCTCAAACGTAATACATAACTTGTCCAACAAACACCTTTAATGACATAGATAGAGCGGGGGACAAGACAAGGTAACCAGGCTCACCCTCAAAGTCAAATAGAACATACGATAGTGTCTCAATACATAGATAAGAGGAAAATATAAACCAAAGTCCTAAAATGGAGGACTCACCAATAAGCTTAGGATAGTATCATCTAGCCACGTGGAGGAGGAGGATGATCAACTTGGGCACCGGTTCCTACATAGTGATATCATATAGGCAAAAGTATGTGTTAGTGTGTTTGAATGTACTAAGTACGTGGGATGCAACGCAACAAGAGACAAGCTTCATAATCAATATGCATAACAATAGGCATTAGACACGATATAGCAATATATCATGTATGATCAATGCATAAGTAAAACATGCTTAGGTAATCCATACTCATATAGAATATCATATGTGTAGAAGAGACCAAGCTAGATTTCCAAAGTATAAACCCCATGGTAGGCCAGTGACGTTGCCACCCCATCTCTTAGGTGGATGAGAATTAACCCTCATCTTGGTTGATGAGTACAAACTCCCATCTAGGTTGATAATGATGCCACCCCATCACCATGATGGATGAGTATTAACCCTCATCTAGGTTAGTGAGTACAAACCCCTACCTAGGTTAGTGATGATGCCACCCCACCACTCTGGTGGATGAGTATTTACCCTTATCTAGGTTATCCGGGCACTAGACCTACCGAATTGAGCATGGTTGAGTACTACACTTTATATAGGATTCATCATATAGTCTAATGCAATAGTTGACATAGGATTCATCATATACATAAACTCACTTCACCATCATATCATCATTTATATCATATCTCATGTTTTGGACCTTTATTTCCACAAGAAACCATAATAGGACATTTATCAAATACCTTAGGGGTGTGTAATGGGGGGTAAAAGACCATGCAATTTAGATACGAAATCATGCAAGAAAATCTATTGTAAAATCATCAATCAACACCTTGCAACACCCTCAAGAAATTCATAGCAAAACCCCTCATCAAATCCAACATCAGATCCAAGATTTAGATCTCAAAACATGCTAAAACAACCATACTTTTATGAACTAAAATCACTATGCAGTAAATTTCTAAATATACAAGACCTACATGTAAAATCAACTTCAAAATCATGAAATATTAGTAAAAAGAGGGTTTAGGCACCATGGGTGGAAGGACCCAATATTTCAACACCACATACTTTACTTTGGAGAACTCTTGAAGAAGACTAGGAATGGAGACTTGAAGCTTGAGTGAGATCCTTGATAAAATTCTTAAGATTGGTCTTGAGTTTGGGACTTGAATTTAGGAGCAAATATTTTGCTAAGTGTCTTGGTGAGTAGTGGGGAATACTTAGGATGATATGAGGGTGAAATAAGGCTAAGTATAGGTAAAAACATGTTTGAAAAAACTTAGGACCAATACTTAGAAAAATCTGGACGGACTAGGAAAGACAATGCTGGAAATACACATCTCTGCGTCGCACAGAGGACGCAGAGGCTCTCTGGAAATCGCACCAAGTGAAATTTCATATTTCATATTTCGATTCCTTTTCTTTAAAATCGAGGTTAGACCCTTTTCCCCCTAATCTAGACCCCCTGAACAAGAATATAAAGTCATATATTTTAAATAACCAACATATTTTTAGATATATGGAAAAACAATTTCAGGCACTTTTGCGGCACGTTTTTACGCACTTTTTGGGGTTATTTCAATATCTCCCCCTTGGGAATATTCGTCTCAAATGTAAAAAGGACATACAAGACAAATGTGATCATGAATAAATCAACCCCAATAAGAATGCAACATAACATGTAAAACACCATTTTCAAATCCTCAACATAAGTGTAAAATCATCATAAAATTACCAACGTAAATATGAATGCATATGAATGTGATTGGGGCTGAAATGTAGGACTTAATCACAAATGATACTTAGGATTAGTACCTTAGGCTTCAATGGAGTGGAAAAGACAAGAATACCGCTTTTGTATGTCCACTTCGGCCTCCCAAGTAGCACTTTCGACTTGTTGGTTCCTCCAAAGGACCTTAACGGATGCGACTTCTTTGTTCCTCAATCTCTTTACTTCCCTATCCAAGATCTGAATCGAGACCTCGTCATATGTTAATTTATCCTCCACATCACCCATAATATCAAGATGTACAATGGTATTAGGATCGTTAATATAATTTCTCAACACAGAGACATGAAACACCGTATGGACTAAATTCATTTCACTAGGCAACTTCAACTGATAGGATACCTTGCCAACCCTCTTAATGACCTTATAAGGACCAACGTAACTTAGGCTCAACTTTCACTTTTTCCCAAAATAGACCACACCTTTCATCGGAGAAACCTTCAAATAAACCCAATCACCCATTTGGAATTCTACGTCTCTTCTTCTTACATCGACAAAGGATTTTTTATGACTTTGGGCTGCCCTCAACCTTTTCCTAATCATCTTAACCTTCTCAAGAGCATCCATAACCAGATTTGGCCCCAATAAGGCCACTCTCCAACCTCAAACCAACCAACCTATGATCTACAATGTCTCCCATAAAGAGCTTCAAAAGGAGCCATATCGATGCTAGAGTGATAGCTATTGTTGAAGTCAAACTCAATCAATGGAAGATGGTCATCCCAACTACCTTAACCTCCAAGACACAAGCCCTAAGCATATCTTCAAATGTTTGAATTGTCCTCTTGGCTTGGCCATCCATTTGAGGGTGGAAGGCCATACTAAGGTGAACTTTGGTTCCAAGACCCCTTTGAAAAGATCTCCAAAAGTGTGAAGTAAATTGTGCACCATGATCTGATATAATGGATAAGGGAACCCCATGCAACATCACCAACTCATGGATGTACAACCTTGCATACTCTTCAGCACCATATGAAGTCTTGACCTGTAGAAAGTGAGCCGATTTTATCATACTATCAACTACAACTCATATGGAATCAAAACCTTTTCTAGTGTTGGGAAACCCAACCATGAAATCCATATTAATCACCTCCCACTTCCAAATAGGAAACTCTATGACTTGGGTTAGGTCACCCAGCCTTTGATGCTCAACTTTGACTTGTTGACATTTATGAAAACCAGTGACAAATTTGGGAATATCTCTCTTCAATCCTCCCCACTAATACACATCCCTCAATTCTCTATACATTTTGGTGGAACCGAGGTGGATAGAATAGAAGGAATTATGAGCTTCACCAAGAATTATCTCCCTCAAACCATCAATATATAGCATACACAACCTACCTTATTATCTAAGGGCCCCATCTTCCCCTTGGGAGAATACCTCTATCTTGTCTTCTTTCACCAAGGCCTTCAACTCAAGCAAGGAGGAGTCTAGATCTTGTTTTTCTATAACCTCATCAACAAAATAAGATTAAGAACCATCAACAACAACAATACTATTACCCACATCTTCTAACCTCACCCCTAGTCTAGCCAATCTATGTACCTCCCTAGCTAACTCCCTATCACCACCATCCACATGAGCTAGGCTACCCATAGACACCCGACTCAAAGTATCTGCCATAACATTTACCTTACCCGAATGGTAATGCACACTCATGTCATAGTCCTTAACGAGTTCTAGCCACCTTCTTTGTCTCAAGTTGAGATCTTTTTAGTGAAGACATATTGAAGGATCTTATGATCTGTGAAGACATCAACATGCACCCTATACAAATAATGACGCCAAATCATTAATGCAAACACCACAGTAGCCAATTCAAGATGATGAGTAGGGTAGTTCTTTTCATGCACTTTGAGTTCCCTAGAAGCATAGGCTATGACCTTACCACTTTGCATTAGTACACAACCCAAATCAACTCTAGATGCATCACAATATAGAGAAAAACCCTTAAGCCTATCCAGTAGTAAGAATATAGGAGTGGACACAAGTCTATCTTTCAATGTTTGGAAGATTTTCTCACATTCATTGGTCCACACAAACATAACCTTCTTTTGAGTCAATTTTATCATAGGAGAAGCAATGGAGGAGAACCCATTCAGAAACCTTCTATAGTAACTTGCAAGGCCTAAGAAACTCCTAATATCTGACAGGGTCAATGGTCTAGGCCAATTCCTAATCACATTAGTTTTCTTAGGATCCACTTTTATACCATCCCCCGACACCACATGACCTAAGACTGCAACCTTCTTTAACCAAAATTCACACTTGTCATATTTAGTATACAATCTCTCCTCCCTTAATCTTTATAACACAACCCTCAAATGACCCATATGCTCCCCCTACTTGTGAATAGATCAAAATATCATCAATGAAGACCACAATAAAGGAATAAAAGTAGGGCTTGAGTACTCTATGCATTAGGTCCATGAAGATGGCCGGTGCATTAGTCAATCCAAAGGACATCACCACAAATTCATAATGCCCATACCTAGTATAGAAGGCCGTCTTTGGAATATCACACTCCCACACCCTTACTTGATGGTACCCGGACTAAAGATCAATCTTAGAGAAAAAGCTAGCCCCTTGCAATTGGTCAAACAAATCATCAATTCTTGGAAGAGGATATTTATTCTCTATAGTGACCCTATTGAGTTACTGGTAGTCAATGCATATTCTAAGTGACCCATCTTTCTTCTTTACAAACAACATTGATGCACCCTAAGGTGATTGACTAGATCTAATAAATCTCTTCTCCAACAAATATTTCAATTGCTCCTTTAACTCCTTCAACTTCGCAGGGGCCATATGGTAAGGGGGAATTCAGATAGGTTGGGTGTCGGGAAGGAGATCTATGTGAAAATCTATCTCTCTTTCAAGAGAGGCACCAAGAAAGTCATTTGGGAAGACATCAAGAAATTCATTTACAACTGAAACCGACTCAATGGAAGGGACTTTGAACTCCACATCTTTGACTCTTACAAGATGATACAAACACCCTTTAGAAATCAACCTGTGGCCTTTAATGCATGAGATAAACCTACCCCTTACTACTATATCATGACTTTCCCACTCAAGGATAGGTTCATTTGGAAATTGAAGCTTGACCTTATAGGTTCTACAATCAATAGAAGCATAGCAAGTATGCTACCAATCCATCCCAAGAATAACATCAAAATCAACCATATCTAATTCAACAAAATCATAAGGTAAAATTTTATGTAAGATGCCAACCAGACAATTTCTATACACCCTCCTAGTAACAATAAAGGCACCAATATGGATAGACACCTCCTATGACTCATGCAATAACTCTGACTCAACATGGAACTCTTTAGCAACAAAGGGGGTAACAAAGGAAAGGATGGCTCCCAAATCAATCAAATCATATACATCAAGATCAAAATTTTGAACATACAGGTAACAATATCGGGGACCTCACCAACCCCTTGCCTGCCATGTAGAGCATAGAATCGATTATGCCTTGGGGTACCACCTTGAGGACCAACTCTACCTAATAGAACAATATTTGCACCCAAACCTTGCCATGGTTTCTTAGACAATCAACCCTTTTATGACCAAGCTTCGCACATGTAGTACACACATCATTAGGAGCCATACCAACAATACCTTAAGGCCTAGGGACGTCATTGGCAAACCCCCTATTTGTAGGATGAGGAGGCCTTTGGCCTTGAAATCTAGCACTCTTTTGGAACTTACCCTCATAGTGGGCTCTCTTAGCCTCATGGCCCCTACTTTTTCTCAACTTTTCTTCTTCTATTTGCTCAGCATATGTCATCAATAAAGATAGGTCCATATTACTAATAAGCAAGACGGACAGACACTCTTCACTTACCAAATTGAAGACACCTATAATGAACTTATTCATCCTTGACCTAGAATCAGCCACCAAATGAGGAGCATACTTTGAAAGTTGATTAAATTTGAGGGCATATTCCCTTACACTCATACCACCTTGTTTCAAGTTCATAAACTCAACCAACTTTACTTTCCTAAGCTCAAGAGGGAAGAACTGATTAAGAAAGGCCAATTTGAATTCCTCCCAAAGCACCACATATCCATTATCCTTCTCACTTTTCCATTGACCAAACCAAATTTGGGCCACCCCCTTGAGCTGGTATGGTGCCAACTCTGCCTTCTAATTTAGCCCAACACGTATGATTGATAAGATTTTGTAGACTTTAATAATAAACTCTTACGGATCCTCATCCACCTTTGACCTATGGAAAACTGGAGGATTTATCCACATGAAGTCCCTTACCCTAGCTCCCAGGGTAGTAGCATGAGGGGCTTGGGCCACCACTTGGGCAAGCATAGTAAGAGCATCCTGGAGCTCACCATTGGTAGGTTGCTCCTCGGGAGTTTGGGTCCATCTTCCTCTAGTATTCGGAATGATCTAGCATAGCAAAGAACAATCGTTAGGGGGGAATACTAATCACAACTCTATAGTATGACATAGGATATGAAAAAGGAAAACATTTCCTAAAACTCCTCAGAGCCTCCTATTCATAGTCATGGCGTGCTTCACAACCATGAATATGAGCCTAATCAAAGTGGTATGTTGGACTTCGAGAATCTATCAATCTAATGCTCTGATACTAGCATTAACATGACTTAAGCCTAGGGCCTAGATGTGACACCTCTAAATATATAGATAGAGCGGGGACCAAGACAAGGTAACCTGGCTAACCCTCATAGTCAAATAGAACATATGATAGTGTCTCAATACATAGATAAGAGGAAAACATAAACCAAAGTTCCCGAAATAGAGGACTCACCAGTAAGCTTGAGATAGCACCATCTAGCCACATAGAGGGGAGGATAATCAATTTGGGCACCGGCTCCTACATGGTGATATCATGTAGGCAAGAGTATGCGTTAGTATGTTTAAAGGTACTAAGTACGTAGGACAAAATCCAACAAGAGGCGAGATTCATAATCAACATGCATAACAAGAGGCAATAGGCAAGATATAGCAATATGTAATGTATGATTAATGCATAAGTAAAACATGCTTAAGTAATCCATGCTCATAAAGAATATCATATGTGTAGAAGAGACCAAGCTAGGTTTCCAAAGTATGAACCCCTTGGTAGGTTAGTGATGTTGCCACCCCCATCACTTAGATGGATGAGTATTAACCCTCATCTAGGTTGATGAGTACAAACTCCCATCTAGGTTGATGATGATGCCACCTGTCACCCTGGTGGATGAGTATTAACCCTTATTTAGGTTAGTAGGTACAAATTTCCATCTAGGTTAGTGATGATGCCACCCTATCACTCAGGTAAATGAGTATTAATCCTCATCTAGGTTATTCGGGCGCTAGACCCATCAGATTGGGCGTGGTCGAGTACTACACTTTATATAGGATTCATCATATAGTCTAAACAAGATATGACATAGGATTCATCATATACATAAGCTCATTTCATCATCATGTCATCATTCATATCATATCTCATGCTTTGGACCTTCATTTCCATAGAAACCATAATCGGACATTTTATGAAACACCTTAGGGTGCGTAATGGGGCTAAAAGACTATGCAATTTAGAGATGAAATCATGCAAGAAAATCTATTGTAAAACCATTAATCAACACCTTGCAACACCCCCAAGACATTCTTAGTAAAACACCTCATCAAATCCAACATTATGTCTAAGATTTAGAGCTTAAAATATGCTAAAACAACCATACTTTTGTGAACTAAAATCATTATGCAGTAAATTTCTAAATATATAAGACCCATATGTAAAATCAACTTTAGATCATGAAATATTAGTAAAAAGAGGGTTTAGGCACCATAGGTGAAAGGACCCAATGGTTCGACACCACATACCTTAACTTTGAAAAACCCTTGAAAATATTTTGGAATGGAGTCTTGAAGCTTGAGTGAGATCCTTGATGAAATCCTTAAGACTAGTTTTGAATTTGGGACTTGAATTTAGGAGCAAATATTTGGCTAAGTGTCTTGGTGAGTATTGGGGAATGTTTAGGGTGATTTGAGGGTGAAATAAGGCTAAGTATAGGTAAAAGCATATTTATTTGGGAAAACTTAGGCCCAACACTTAGGAAAATCTGGATGGACTAGTAAAGATAGTGTAGGAAATAAGCATCTCCGCATCGCGGAGAGGACACAGAGGCTCTTTGAAAATCGCAACAAGTGAAATTTCATAATTTGATTCTTTTACTTTAAAATTTTTGTTAGAACTCTGTCACCTTATTTTGGATCCCCTGAGCAAGAATATGAATTTATACTTTTGAAATAACCAATGAATTTTTAGATATATGGAAAACAAGATTCTGGGCACTTTCGAGGCACATTTTTAGGCACTTTTTGGGGTCTTTACACAATCCATACAAATAGTGTCTCCAAATCTTCAAGGTAAACACCACTACTACTAACTCAAGATCATAAGTCGGGAGGCACTTTTTGGGGTTGTTTTAGATTTTGATGTATATTGCTTGAGGGTGTTGCAAGGTGATCATTGATGATTTTTACAATGGATTTTCTTGCATAATATCATCTCTACATTTCATGGTTTTATACTACCATTACAAACCCTCTAAGTGTTTGATAAAATGTCCGGATGTGGTTTCTTAAGGAGTTGAAGCTGCAAAATATGAGACATGATCTGAATGACTATATTATGATGAAATGATCTTATGTATATGACATAATCTATATAAAGTGTTGCATTAGACCATACCTGATCTGGGGGAATAAGAATTTGGGTAATCGAGTTAGGGGATTGTACTCATCAACTATGTGAGCGATTTGTACTTCGCCACCATAGTGATAAGATGTGATTATCGTCAACCATATGAGGGCTTTGTACCACACAACTACCAAGGGGTTTGTATTTTGAAAATCAACCTTGGTCTCTTCTACACATATGATATCCTATATGAGCATGAGTTGCATAAGCATGTTTTTCTTAAGCATTGATCATATATGTCATATTGCTATATTATGCCTATTGTTTAATATTATGAATTTTTATTATGATGCCTATCTATTGTTACATTGTATCCTACATACTAGTACATTCAAACATACTAACGCACACTCTTGCCTACATGATATCACTATGTTAGAATCGGAGCCCAAGTTACTCATCCTCTTCCACCTGGCTAGTTTGGTGCTACTCAAGCTAGTTGGTAAGTCCTCCACTTTGGGGAACTTAGTCTACGCCCTCTTGTTATGTATTGAGACATTCTTCATTATGTTATATTTGACTATGAGGGTGAGTCCAATTGCTTTGTCTTGGTCCTTGCTCTTATCTATGTAGTAGAGGTGGTTGTTGGACATGTTATGTATCTATGATATAAGTTTGACTCTTGTCTCTTGAATATGATATTGTGTAAGCTTTTCTCTTAGCCCCTTTGCCCTTATTCTTGCTCTTTAATGTTTTAATATGCTTTCATAACCAATGATGTGTAATGACAAGTTAAGAGGCTTGTTTTGGTTCCTTTGGGTTCCCCATTCTCTATGTCATGTCTAGGCCCTAGGTTTGGCTCATGACAAACTTGATATTAGAGCACTAGCTTGATAGACCCTTGGAGTCTAACACACCGCATCAATTAGAGTCCTATTTATGGTTGTGAAGTATGCCATGACTATGAGTAGGAGGCTATGAGGCATTTTAGAAAATATTTTCCTTCTTTATGTTCTACATCGTGCTACAGAGTTGTAGTGAGTTTTTCCCCCTAACGATTATTCTTTGCTATACTAGATCATGCCAAATACTAGAGGAAGAAAGGCCCAAACTCCTGAGGAGCAACCTATCAATGGTGAGCTCCGAGATGCTCTCACTATGCTTGCCTAAGTTATGGCCAACCCATTCAATCAAGGGGCCCAAGCCCCTCATGTTACTACCTTAAGGATTAGGGTAAGAGACTTCATAAGGATGAATCCTTCGATTTTCTATGGGTCAAAGGTGGATCAAGATCCACAAGAGTTCGTTGATGAGGGCTATAAAATTTTGAATATCATGGGTGTTGGACCAAATAAAAAGGCAAAGTTGGTAGCGTACTAACTCAAAGGGGTAGCCCAAATATTGTATGATCAATGGAAGGGTAATAAGAGAATTGATAATGTGGTGCTTTGGGAACAGTTCAATTTCTTAATCAGTTTTTCCCTCTTGAGCTTAGGGAAGCAAAGTTGGTAGAGTTTATGAACTTGAAACAAGGTGTTATGAGTGTGAGGGAGTATGCCCTCAAGTTTAATCAACTTTCAAGGTATACACCTCATGTGGTAGCTAATCCTAGATCTAGGATGAATAAGTTCATGATGGGGGTCTTCGGCTTGGTAAGTGAAGAATGCCAGTTTGCCATGCTAATTAGTGACATGGACTTATCTCGATTGATGACCTATGTCGAGCAAATGGAGGAGGAGAAATTTTGAAAGAGAAGGGGGTTTGAGGCTAAGACAGCCCGATTTGAGGGTAAATTCCAAAAGGGTGCTAAATTCCATCAAGGCCAAGGGCCTTGTCATGCTACTAATAGGGGTTTTACCAATGAATTCCTAGCCCTTAAGGTATTGGTCAGGTGGCTCCTATTGATATGTGCCCTAAATGTGGAAGGATCCATGGAGGCCCATGTTTGAAGGGTTCGCTAAGGTATGTGGGTTTTCTTTCATGGGTTCCTTTCACCATGATACCCAAGCCTCCTTTTACTCAAATTGCATGATTGAGATGCATGCTATGAATGTGGGGAGCTTGGTCACAAGAATATAGATTATCCAAGAAACCGTGGCAAGGGATGGGGCGCAAATGTGGTCCCATTGTGTAGGGGTGGTCCTCAAGGTGGTACCCCAAGGCACAATCAGTTTTATACTCTACATGGAAGGTAAGGGGTTGGTGAGGTCCCCGATGTTGTTACTGGTATGTTGAAAATCTTTGCCATTGTTGCTAGGAATGTTTATAGGAGTTATCCTATTTGTATTTTACATAAGTTGTTGTCTTGTGATCTTGTTGAATTAGACATAGTAAATTTTGATGTCATTCTTGGGATGGATTGATTGCATGCCTACTATGCTTCTATTGATTGTAGAACCCGTAAGGTCAAGTTTCTATTCCCTAATGAGCCCACCTTGAGTGGAAAAGTCAAGATGTCGTGGTCAAGTGTAGATTCATTTCATGCATTAAAGCCCATAAGTTGATTTCTAAGGGGTGTTTGTGTCATCTTATGAGGGTTAAAGATGCCCAAAAGGGAGATAGATTTTGGCATAGATCTACTTCTCGATACTCAACCCATCTCCATTCCCCCTTACCGTATAGCCCTAGTGGAGTTGAAAGAGTTAAAGGAATAATTGAAAGATTTGTTGGAAAAGGTATTTATTAGGCCTAGCCAATCACTTTGGGGTGCCCCGGTGTTATTTGTAAAGAAGAAGGATAGGTCACTTAGAATGTGCATTGACTACCGATAACTCAATAGGTTCACTATCAAGAATAGGTATCCTCTTCGAAGGATTGATGATTTATTTAACCAATTGCAAGGGGCTAGCTTCTTCTCTAAGATTGATCTTCGATCTAGGTATCATCAAGTGAGGGTGAGGGAGTGTGATATTTACAAGACGGCCTTTCGAACTAGATATAGGCATTATGGTTTATTGTGATGTCGTTTGGGTTCATGGACCTAATTAATAGGGTCTTCAAACCTTACCTTGATTCCTTTGTTATGGTCTTCATTGATGATATATTGATCTAATCAAATAGTAGGGAGGAGAATATGGGACATTTGAAAATGGTGTTGGAAAGATTGAGGTTGGAGATATTGTATGCTTGAAGGAGGTTGCATTCTTAGGTCATGTAGTATCGGGGAATGGTATAAAAGTGGATCCTAAGAAAACCGATGTGATTAGAAATTGGCATAGACCATTGACCCCGTCGAATATTAAGAGCTTCTTGGGCCTAGCGAGTTATTATAGAAGGTTTGTTAATGGGTTTTCCTCCATTGATTCCCATATGACAAAATTGACTTAAAAGAAGTTTAAGTTTGTGAGGGCCGATGACTGTGAGAGGAGCTCCCAAACATTAAAAGATAAGCTTGTGTCCATTTCTATATTATCACTACCAGATGGGCTTGAGGGATTTGTGGTGTATTATGATGCTTCCCGGGTTGGTTTTGATTGTGTATTAATGCAAAATGGTAAGGTCATAGATTATTCTTCTAGACAACTCAAGTTAGATGAAAGGAACTATCTTACCCATTATCTAGAGTTAGCCGCCATTATGTTTGGATTAAAGATTTGGCATCACTACTTGTATCGGGTGCATGTGGATGTGTTCACCTATCATAAGAGCCTCCAATGTGTCTTCACTCAAAAGGATCTCAACTTGAGGAAAAGGAGATGGTTAGAACTTCTTAAATACTATGACATCAGTGTGCACTATCATTCGGGTAAGGTAAATATGGTGGCGGATGCCTTGAGTAGGGTATATATGGGTAGCTTAGCCCATGTTGATGGTGGTAGGGAGATGGCTAGGGAGGTCGGGAGATAGGGCCCTTAGGTACCAAGGTAGGTTGTATGTGCCTTGTGCTGATGGTTTGGTGGAGAAGATCCTTGATAAGGCTCATAATTCTTCGTATTCTATCCACCACGGTTCCACCAAAATGTATAGAGACTTAAGACAAGTGTATTGGTGGGGAGGCATGAAGAGGGACATTGCCAAATTCAGTTTCGGTTGCCACAGTTGTCAACAAGTCAAAGTCGAACATCAAAGGTCGGGTGGCCTAACCCAAGACATAAAGATTCCTACTTGGAAATGGGAGGTGATTAATATGGATTTTGTGGTTGGGTTGCCCAAGACTAGGATGGGTTTTGACTCCATATGGGTGGTGGTTGATAGGATGACGAAATCGGACCACTTTCTACCTATTAAGACCACCTATCGAGCTAAAGAGAATGCAAGGTTGTACATCCATGCGTTAGTAAGATTGCATGGGGTTCCTTTGTCTATCATATTGGATCGTGGTTTACAATTCACTTCACAGTTTTGGAGGTCCTTTCAAAAGGGTCTTGCTACAAAACTTCACCTTAGTATGGCCTTCCACCCCCCAAATGGATGGCCAAGCCGAAAGAATCATTCAAACACTTGAGGATATGTTAAGGGCTTGTGTATTGGAGTAGAGGGGTAGTTGGGATGACCATCTTCCTTTGATTAAGTTTTCCTACATGTTAGAACCGATAATCCATGCATTGGAGCAATTAGGAAATGGGACCCACATTGGCATAAAACAATATCCGTTGAAAATTTTGACTACACCATTGAGTCCGGAATGTTATTTCCAATAAGAATTCATATATGGATTGTATTTTTTTTACTTCAGATGAGGCCGAAACATCAAAATTAAATTTGAGGAGTTGGTGAAAATTAAAAGACGGGCCACATGGTCCAGTGAGGGACTGCCATGTGGCAACTCGGGTTAAGAATGGATATATATGTATCCAATTTGCAGAAATTGGACAAGAATCAAGTGAACTTTGAGCTTTGATTTCTCTCTCACTTTTTGTCCGATTTGAGTGATTCAAAAGGCTAAGTTGTATAATTTTTTGAACAGAACAACTTAGGAGCTTTAGAAATTGATTTTGGTGCATTGTTTGAGGTAAAAATTGCTGATTTCCTACTGCATTATTGTTATTTTTGAAAATTTTATCATGCAATTTCTTCCTCATATTAGCTCTGTTTTTTAAACGATTTTCGCTACTAAATTTTTTATCACTTGGGGAACATTTTCTTGTAAAATTTTCTAGATTCTGATGATATGTTCTGGCGATGAAATTTTTTGGACCATTTTACCCTTTTCAACCGAATTAATTGATTTTAGCGTTGTTAGGTTCCTTATATAATTATGATGCTATATTTGAATAGATTTTGGTGAATTGGGGTATTATAGAAAGGGGAAAAGCTTCAAAATTGACGTGATTGGAGACTTTATATAAGGCAAGTGGGGTTCTCGGGATTAGGGGTTGTTCTTGGCTGGATTGGAGGAAAATTTGGATTGTTGGAAGTGTTATGTGAATTGCCTAGAATGTCTTTAAATATTGTTGGTAGGGATTTGGTTTTGTATTTGAATGTATAAGCATCGATGCTGGCTTAAAGGTAAGCCGTCAAATCGAATTTATGAATGTTGTTGAATGATGAAAAAGAGAGCTATTATTGTTGTATTGCCTTTCGAATTGGTTATTGATATAGCTAAGTTGGTTGTTGTTGTTGTTGTTGTTGTTGATTCATTTGGCCTAGTTGAACACTCGGGGTGGCCTCTTTTTAAGGGAAATGCTGCCCAAATTTTTGTAGAATTAAGGGCAGAGTTGAAATTTAATGCCCAAAAAGTCTTTAGCTAATGTTTGCCATTTTATGACTTGTTTGTAGACCTTGGGCAGCCTGAAGTGTAAGTTGGATTTAGCTTGCATTTGGATTATATTGGAGAGCGTCTGAGGTATGTAAAGCAACCTTCCTTTTCAGCATGCCTTAGTTAAAATATGTTATGATACGAGCCTCGAGAAAACTCTATTCTTGCAATCGGAGCATGTTTATGATTCGCATTTGTTCGTTGGTATTCTTGTGTTAATATGTCATAACATTAATCCTTATGTCCTTGGAATTCATAAGTTGCAAAGGGTATATGAAAGCTGATTAGTTTTAAAAGAACTTATTCTTTAACGATTATAAAACTATAAACGCCCTTAACTTTTACAGAAAAGCTCAGATTGCTTTGAGATTCTTGTAGGAGCTTGTATGATCTAGGATGAGTATGTTCTCCATAGGCTAGGCCAGCTCGGGTCTCCACCCATCCGTGGGTCCCGCAATGCCTTTTATTCAATTTTGATAACTTTTGAAAGAATATGTAACAATCATCATTCCAATTTCAAATATGACTGTTTTACCTATCTTTTGGATTCATGACAATGATTTTATGCATATGATTACTCACTACTCCACTCGTACCTACTACTATGATATCTTTCACCGGTTTTTGGGCTGATTGGTTGTCATGCGCATTATGATATTCTTCAATGTTATACTGTGTTTATGGTTCACCAAGCTCCTCGTTCGAGGGCCAGGTTCCACTTTTATTGGGCATTATGCTATGTTTGGCATTATGTGGTGTTGTGATATGTGATGGAGATTCGGAGATTTGAAACTTTCTAGTGTTATGCTGTGTTTTGGCGCCATCGACAGGCGGGCGACCATACTTCCTGTGCCCTATGTATGATTTGTATTTTGGAAGTAAACATGTTAATACTCTTGGATATATATTTACCGTCCATACTTTTGTTTTGGTTATTACTCTGATTTATATTCTGCATCTTCTGCTTTGCATACTCAGTACATACTTCATATTGACCCCCTTCTTCGAGGGCTACATTTCATGCCCATAGGTACCGATGTACAGCTTGGTGATCCACGAGTTTAGGACACCCTTCTGCTATTTGGAGTGTTCCCCATATTTCGGAGCCTACTTTTGGTATATATTCGTTCATTGCATTGTATATATTTGTTCAGGGATACGGTAGGGCCCTGTCCCGTCCTATGATTTTGTAAGTTTATTTAGAGGTCTGTGGATATATGTGTGTAGGTTATGCCTAGTTCATTTGATTAGACTTGTATGATATGTGTGTTGGGCGATTGCACCCGCCATAGCGGCCTTGTCGGCCCGCATATGTATATATGTTGTTTTGTTGGCCCTGTGTGGCCTTTGTTGGTATTTTTTGAGTGCAGGGTTATTTT
>DF357726.1:149757-159869 GCA_000787875.1 Solanum virginianum
CTAAGGTAGACCACCCCTTAGAAGTGATTGAGGAATCAACCCCTCAATTAGTTGATGGAGACAACCACCAACCATCAAAAGTGATTGAGGTATCAACCCCTCAGTTAGTTGATGGCTTACTACCCCCATCCGAGGCAATTGAGGTATAAACCCCTCAATTGGTTGATGGACATCACACCTTTCATCATAGTGGTCAAGGTATCAACCCCGCAAAATGGTTATGGGGCTCTAGCACAAGATTCCCAAAAACTCTTAAGGGTGGGTATGGAATGAGCCTGGCAAGAAGTTCAGGTAATGAACGTCACACCCTCCATCATAGTGGTCAAGGTATCAACCCCTCAACATGGTTAATGGACATCACACCCTCCATCATAGTGGTTGAGGCAAAGCACTCCCTCAACAATGTGTGGTCAACTTGCAACACTATAGATACTTTTCAAGAAATCAACACACACATATACTTTACTTTCATCATAATAAAGTCATTTATCTCATATCCCATGCAGTAGCCCTTCAACTACTCAAGAAAACTTAATTGGACATTTTATCGAAACTTGGCGGATGTGTAATGCTAGTATAAAATCATGCAGTTCAAGGGTGAAATCATGAAAGAAAAAATCAATGTAAAACCACCCACCAACACTTGCTAATACCCTCAAGCAATGTACATTAAAACCCTTCATCAAATCTCAAAGTAGATCATAGATCCATTGCTCAAAACATGCTTAAACAATCACACATTAATGAAACCCCATTATAGTTCATTGTTAAATTCATAATAAGTAAGACCCATAAGTAATTCAACTTAGAAATATGAAATTCATGTAAAATGGAGGCTTGGGCACCATGGGTGAAATGACCAAAAGGTTGAAACACACATACTTTAGATTTTGAATTCTTGAAAATGAGTTGAGAAAGACTTGAAGCTTGGAATGGGGTTTTGAAATCCAAAACTTGTTCTTGAGTTTTCTTAAATTTGAATGGGGGATTTGAAAATTATTTGGGGAAGTCTTAGAGGGTTTTAGAGAGAGTATTGTGGTGATAAAATGATGAACTCAAGAGTCTGGAACCTTAAATGAGTATAAAAACGTCAATCTAGAGCTTAGAAAGAGTGGGAAAGGACCAAAATAACCTTTCCTAAAAAGCGGTCAAACGTCTATTACGGGCCCCGTCATGACCCGTACACAGTACTACGATGCGTAGGACCCTTCTGTAACCCCCGGGCTCAATTTCTAATTTTCTAGAAATTGATACGAGCCCGAACTACTACTCATACCCCGACTTATGACCCGTAATAGTGGTCTCATAGCGCAATTCTGCACCAGCAGTCTTCAGTAAAATAGCCATAATGTTTGACTCTGAACTCTAAATAAGGTGAAACAAAGTGCGTCAGAAAGCTAACTCAATGGGATTTCATTTAACATCTTGTGGGTCATCCAGTTCCAAGTGGGATAAAAGGTATACACATTTAAAGTTGACCCTTGCATGAATCGACACCCAAAACTCAACTCATAGGGAAGTCTTGAAGTTGTCTAAGTACTAAAAGTCTCCCACAACCCTAACACACTTCTAACCTGACCAAATAAAACTTGAAACAAGGATATATAAGAGCATGGTGTTATAGGGTGTCACAATATCTCCCCCTTGGGAATATTCGTCCCAGAATGCCAAAGAAACATACACAAGGAAAGTAATCATGAAGGTTTTAGCCTAGCATGGATGCAACAAATGTACTTAAACATGATTTTCAAAAAATCTCAACATGAACATCAAAATTACCATAAACCTGTCAATATAAACATAAATGCATGCAATGATATTAGGGTCGAAACTTAAGACTTGAAAACACATAGGGGAACTTAAATTAGTATTTAGGCTTGAGTAGAGTGGAAGAGATATGGATATCATTGTTGATGTCCATGTCGGCTCCCCATGTGGCGCTTTCAACTTGATGATTCTCCCAAAGGACCTTGACGAGCACTACATCCTTATTAAGCAACCTTTCCACCTATCCATCCAACATCTCCATCAGGACCTTCTCCAAAGCCAATTTATCCTCCACAATACCCATAACCTCAAAGAGGTCTATAGCACTTGAGTCACCAATACATCTTCTCAACCTAAAAGCATGAAGAACCAGATGAACCATACCCATATCCATAGCCAACTTTAATTTGTAGACCACCTTACAAATTCTCCTCAATTACCTATAAAGGCCCTCACACATTCGGCTTAATTATCAATCTTATACACACCTAGCCCACCATTATACCTAGAGCCACCATTTCCCCTTTGGGTGTGAACCCCAATTCTCAGCTTCACCCAACATCATTCTCAACCTAGCCAACCGGTGAACTTCTCCAACCACCCCTTTTTGTCACCCCAAAGATTCTTACTTCCCATAATTAGCAAGCAACCCTCAAATGATCCGCAAGATCTAAATAAGTC
Source organism: Solanum virginianum (assembly GCA_000787875.1). NCBI lineage: Eukaryota > Viridiplantae > Streptophyta > Magnoliopsida > Solanales > Solanaceae > Solanum > Solanum virginianum. The sequence goes on from DF357726.1 coordinate 152,206, forward strand.
AATACTCCATCATTTGAGACCACCACAAGCATGACAAGGTAGGGCTTTAATATCTTATTCATGAAACCCATAAACATAGCCCGTGCATAAGTCAACAAAACAACTCCACCATGACTCAAAATGCTCACTCCTAGTCCAATAGGACACCTAGGGATACCACCTACCCTCATCCTCACTTGAGGACAAAACTCGAACCGAAGATCAATCTTAGAGAAGTGCCTAACCCATTGTAGTTGACCAAATAGGTCGCCTATCCTTAATCATCCTCTTACAACCTTACGAGTTCTACCCTCTTTGTAAGCGTGATATGCATGTAGCCAAACCACCCTAAGACCTCTAATCCATTAAGCCAAGTTCACAAGACAAGACTTTATGCAATAAGAACATAGAGTGACCCTTATAAGCCTTTCTAGCAATAATAGACTCACATAGCCAAATCATACTAGAAATAAAAAGGAATAATGAAAGAAATAGTGACCTCCAAAACTATCAAAGCATGGACAACAAAATCAAGAAAAGCCTTTAACATACCGGTAGCATCATCGGTCACCTCGTCCCCTCCTTGCCTCCTTTGAAGAGTATAGAATCGGTTAAGTCTTGAAGCACCCCCTTGATCAACATCACCATCTTTACCCTTGTTGCGTTTATGAGGATAATCATTTACCTTATGACCCATCTCCCCAAAACTATAACAAGCATCCTTACCCTTCAAGCATGGGCCAGCATGATATCTCCCACATCTTAGGCACATTGCATAAGGCACCACACCACCCCCACATTTGGGACTTTGTAACTTTCCTTCGAAATGTGCCCTCTTGGCCTCCTTATCCTTTCTCTTTCTCATATTTTCGCCTCCAATTGTTTGGCATACATCATGAGGTGGACAAGTCCATGTCACTTATCAACATAGCGGCACAACATTCTCCGTTCACCAATTCGGATACGCCCTTCAGAAATTTATTCATCCTAAACCATGGATCAGCCACCAATTAGCGAGCATATTTAGAGAGTTTATTGAACTTGAGGGCATACTCCCTCACACTCATTGATTCTTGCTTCAAATTCATGAATTCCATCATTTTGGCCTCTTTAACTCAATAGGGAATAATCAATTGAGAAATGCCACCTTAAACTCCTCCGAAAGGATCACATCGTTGCTCTTCTTCCCCTCCATCCATTTCATATACCATATTTGGCCCACTCCCTTGAGTTAGTAAGTCGCTAACTTCGCCTTCTCTTCTGACCTCACACCCATAATAGATAACAGTATGTATACCTCATCAACAAATTCTTGAGGTTCTTCATCCACTTTAGACCCATTGAATTCCAGTGGCTTCATCCTCATGAAATCCCTTGCCATAGATGCCGGGGTGGCAGCATATGGGGCTTGAGCCACTTGGTTGATTTGGATGGTCACCGCTTGGGCTAGCATGACAAGAGCATCCCGGAACTCTTCATGAGCCAATTATTCCTCGGGTGTGCAGGCTCTTCTTCCTCTTGAGTTAGGCATGATATAGCATAACAAAGAATAATTGTTAGGGGAAAAACCTTACTTTAACTCTTATAGCACAACATAGAGTAAGAAGAAGGGAGATATTTCCTAGAATGTCTGATAGCCTCTTGCTCATAGTCATGGTACATTTCATACCAAATAAGACTCTAATCGATATGGTGTGTTGGATACCGAGGACCATTAACAAACTTGTGCTTTGATACCAAGTTTGTCATGACTCAATCCTAAGGTCTAGACGTGACACGACGAATGGGGAACCCGAAGGAACCCTAAATAAGCCTCTTAGCATATCATTACATCCTTGGTCACGAAAGCATTTGAACAACAACAAGAGATAGTAAATAGGGATAAATGGGGCTAAGGGACAACTTTAATACCATAGAAACATGAAAAGACAATACAGTATAGCATTAATACATCATAAGGTTCTAACAACACCTCTACTACATAGATAGGAGAGCGACCCACGACAATCTCCAGGATCACCCTCATTGTCATAAGTTTTGAACATAGAGAAAGTCAATACATAGCATAAAAATCAAGAGACATATGTCCTCGGAGTTGAGGACTCACCAAATTACTTTGAGAGAAATCGCACTAGCCACGTGAAGGAGGATGATGATCAAGTGGGGCTTCGATTCCTACATGGTAACATCATGTAGGCATAGAGTATGTGTTAGTACATCTGAATGTACTAAGTATGTAGGATACAATGCAATAATAAATAGGCAACATAATCAAAATGCATAATTAGACAATAAATGAGCACATAGTTATATGGCATGCATGTGTGCTGCTTGAAATAAAACATAATTATATAAAATATATTAGATGTAAAGAAAGAGACCATCATCATAGACCAAACATAATTAGTACTTGGAATCTAAGGTAGACCACCCTTTAGAAGTGATTGAGGAATCAACCCCTCATTTGGTTGATGGACAAGACCACCAACCATCAGAAGTGATCGAGGTATCAACCCCTTAATTGGTTGATGGCTTACCACCTCCATCCGAGGTGATTGAGGTATCAGCCTCTCAATTGGTTAATGGAAATCACACCCTCTATCATAGAGGTCAAGGTATCAACTCCTCTACATAGTTATGGGGCTCCGGTACAAGATTCCCAAAATATCATACCGGTGGGTCTACAATGAGCCTGGAAAGAGGCCCAGGTAATGGACATCACACTCTCCATCATAGTGGTCAAGCTATCAAACCATTAACATGGTTAATGGACATCACACCCTCTATCGTAGTGGTCAAGGTATTAACCCCTTAACATAGTTAATAGATGTCATACCCTCCATCATAGTGGTTGACGCAAAGCACCCCTTCAACAAGGTGTGATCAACTTGCAACACTATAGATACTTTTCAAGAAATCAACACATATATATACAGTTTACTTTAATCATCATAAAGTCACTTATCTCATATGTCATGCATTAGGCCTTCAACAACTCAAGAAATCTTAATTGGACATTTTATCAAACACTTGGTGGGTCTGTAATGCTAGTATAAAACCATGCAATTCAAGAGTGAAATCATACAAGGAATATCAATGTAAAATCACCCACTAATACTTGGTAATACCTTCAAGCAATGTACATTAAAATCACTCATCAAATCTCAAACTAGATCATAGATTCATAACTCAAAACATGCTTAAACAATCACACTTTAATGAAAACCCAATAAAGTTCATAGTCAAATTCATAATAAGTAAGACCCATAAGTAATTCAACTTAGAAATATAAAATTCATGTAAAAAGGAGGCTTGGGAACCATGGGTGAAAGGAACCAATTGTTGAAACCCACATACCTTAGATTTTGAATTCTTGAAAATGAGTTGAGAAAGACTTGAAGCTTAGAATGTGGTTTTGAAATCCAAAACTTGTTCTTGAGTCTCCTTGAATTTGTATGGGGGATTTGAAAATGATTTGGGGAAGTCTTAGAGGGTTTTAGAGAGAGTAATTTGGCAATAAAATGATGAACTTAAGAGTTTAGGACCTTAAATGGGTATAAAAATGTCAATCTAGAGTTTAGAAAGGGTGGGAAAGGACAAAAAAAACCCTTCCTAAAAAGCTATCAAATATCTATTACGGGCCCCTTTACGACCTGTAAACAGTACTATGACTAGTAGGACCCTTCTCGTAACCCCTACGTTCAATTTTAGAATTTTTTGAAATTGCTGTGAGCCCGCACTATAACTCATACCTCGACTTATGACCTATAATAGTGGTCTAATAGTACAGTGCTACACTGACAATCTTCAGTAAAATGGCTATAACTTTTGACTCCGAACTCTAACTGAAGTAAAACCAAGTGGTAAGAAAGCTAACTCAAAGGGCTTTCATTTAACATTTTGTGGGTCATCTAGTTCCAAGTGTACTAGTTTTTATGCCCATTTAAAGTTGACCCTTGCATGAATTGACACCTAAAACTCAACTCATATGAAAGTCTTGAACTTGTCTAAGTATAGAAGTCTCCCACGACCCTAACATACTTGTAATCTGACCAAATGAGAGTTGAAACATGGGTATATAAGAGAATGGAGTTATGGGGTGTCACATTGCTTATGATAAGAGTTTACTTCATTTTACGTAGTACTTAAGGGTTAGCCCGGGACTTGTCTTGGCCTCTATCCTACTCATGTTTTAGAGGTGATGTTGGATACTATGTATCTATGATTAGATAGTGAGATTTTATGGAGACGTATCCTTTAATTCTTAGCTCCTATGTGACTTTATGTGATGTTGTTGATGTTAATGGTAAGTGATGAAATTCCTACATCCCTACTTTCCTATAGCTTGATTCATACTTACCCTCCCCTTAATAAATTGCTTGCTATATGATTCATGCAAATCCTATTCCCTTTTCTATCCCCACAGCATGAGTCCAAAGTCCTGATTCCCTTAGAATTATTTGTTGATGCTTATTTTATATCCTACAACCAAGGATGTGCCAATGTTATAGTAAGAAGCTTATTTGGGTTACTCTCAACTTTTCTATTCATTATGTCACACCTAAGCCCTAGGGTTAGGTCATGACACACTTGGTATCAGAGAACTTGGTTCTTAAATAGTCCTAAAAAATCCAACATATCACGTCGCGTAAAGTTTTATTCATGGGTGTGAAGTGCGTCACACCTATGAATAGGATAATATGAGGCATTTTAGGAATTGTTTCACTTTATTATGGTTTATATTGTGCCATTAGAAGTACCTTAGGCTATTCTTCTAACTAACAACACCCTCTTTCTCATTTCTAAAACTTTCCACCAAGAAAAGATCCTTTGCAAAGGGATGTGGCAAAGATCAAGCCCCTCTTGAGTAATAAGAAAAGAATGCTTCTCATGCAAAGTTTAGGAATGCCTTCACTATGTTGGTCCAGGCTTTTGCCAATTAAGCTAACAAAGAGGTTTTCATTCTTTCTCAAGTTCCTGCCTTAACCACTAAAGTTTGTGATTTCATGAGAATGAACTTGCTGCAGTTTCATGGATCAAAAGTGTATGCAAACCCAATTGAGTTCCTTATTGAGGCTTAAAGAATTGTAGCTGTCATAGGTGTACCATCTAAGGAGAAGGCCAAGCTTGTGCCCTATCAATCGAAAGGGGTAGAAAAAGTTTGGTATGACCAATGGGTTGAAGAAAGAGGTTAGAAAGTAGACTAAGTTGGTTGGGAAGAGTTTAAAGTGGCACTTTTTGATAGGCACTTCCATTGGAGTTGATGGAGGCTAAAGTGCAAGAGTTCATAAACCTCAAGCAAGGACACATGAGTGTGAGAGAGTATTACCTCAAGTTCACTAAGCTCTCCAAGTATGCTCCATTCATGGTGTCAGATCTAAGGGCTACAATGAGTAAATTCATCTATGGTGTTTCAAACATGGTCTCTAAGGACTATAAAGCTACTATTCTCACAGAAGAAATAGACATCTCCCACTTAATGTCCTATTACCAATGGGTTGAAGAAAGAGGTTAGAAAGTAGACTGAGTTGGTTGGGAAGAGTTTAAAGTGGCACTTTTTGATAGGCACTTCCATTGGAGTTGAGGGAGGCTAAAGTGCAAGAGTTCATAAACCTCAAGCAAGGACACATGAGTGTGAGAGAGTATTACCTCAAGTTCACTAAGCTCTCCAAGTATGCTCCATTCATGGTGTCAGATCTAAGGGCTACAATGAGTAAATTCATCTATGGTGTTTCAAACATGGTCTCTAAGGACTATAAAGCTACTATTCTCACAGAAGAAATAGACATCTCCCACTTAATGTCCTATCAGGAACAAATTGAGGATGAGAAATTGAGGGAGAACTCTAGGGAGTCCAAGATAGTTAGGATGGATGGTGGTGGATTCCTCAACAAAAGAACAGGTGGCCATGGTAAATTCTATGATGGTCACAAGTAAGAGAATCAAGGGTCATCCAATACTACTTCTCCTAAGTTCATAAAAAGATAAGGGGTCCAACCAAAATACGCAAAGAGGTATGGGTGTGATGTGCTGTCAAAATATAACACTTTTAATGCTTAAAACTTAGAATTTTGTGCATTCTCAATGTGATGTTAGTGGATGGGTTTTATGAGTTTTTCTGTTTGGTTTGCAGGATTTTAGGGTTGGCCTTGATTTTGGGAAGAATATGCTGAGGTTGCTGATTTTAAAGATGTACGAGACCCTTTATGGGCCGTAAAGCATTCTATCAGCTATGAAGTAGGTTTTGTGTATAATTCCAGTAAAGGGTAGATTTCTGAAGTTTGTTCTATGAACATGCGGATAGGTTGTGAAACATTTTATGAGTCGTAGACAAAGTCTCGTGCCCTCAAGATTAGAGAAGAAGGACTTTCTGAATTTTCATCAGACGAAACCCCCTACGGGCTATTGGCCATAGAGGGGTATCATAGAATACAAGTCTAGAGTTGCAACAACAAATTACAGAAGGCCAATTATGACCTATAGAATGCAATATGGCCTGTAAAACAGTTCGTGAGGCATACAGACCCAGTTATCCTATTTTGTTTAGGATATATATTTTAAACATTATAAATAGGTTTTTAGGTTATTTTTCTTAGAGAGTTCAAATAGTTAGCAGAAAAATAGTGAGATAGAGTAGAGAAAACATTGGAGAGTTTTGAGAAACACTTGTACACTTTGAATTGATCTTCTATTATAATCTTGTGATTCTCATTGAAGCTTGAGTTTATTTATCCTTAATTCAAGTGCTCTATTATGTTATTCAAATTCACAAGTCTTGTATCTACACAAATCATGAGTAGTTAAATCCATAACTAGGGTTGTGGGAACTATGTAGAACTAACAAGGTAAAATAGGATAATTCATAATTTTTGGAAAGTATACATTCATGTATTAATTAACTCTCTTTGTTTTGCATGTTTTATGGTGATGACCAATATTAGAACCCGCCTAGTGTTACTGACTAGACCAAGGCAATTATGAATAGGAAAGGAGATTAATTAATAGGATTTGATTGATGTGTTCTCATCTAATCAACTGAATTAGGCCAAGGTGAGGTTATATTGGGATAATAAGTCAGAGTTAGTAATGTCACACAACGAAGATGGACCAAGTCACGTAGTGAAATTCACATCTTGCCTGGGCCAAAGGGTTTGGTGAACTTAACTTACCATCCTGTATCCTCCATACTATAAAAAATTAAGTTATTTGGTAATAATAAGTTAGGGAATCATGGGGAACACAATACCCTAGTTTCTCTCCATATTGGTTAAACTCTTGTGTTAATTAGGATTACGTTTCTACTTGTTATTACAATATCCCCCATTGGGGAGATAAGTCAATTTATAGCTCAAATTACATCATTTAGATTCTTCTAAGTCTATAGTATTCCCTTGGGTTTGACCCTAATGTCACGTCTAAAGTCCCACTAAGGTGGACTGGCACACATTGCCGATAAGGATCAGGAGAACCAACCTGCATCCATGCGCTTTCTATATATATTATAAGGGAATTCTTCATTCAAGCCAAAAGGAAATGCATATGGCTAGGCCATTAGGGCCACGTTGTCTAAAGTAGGAGACATGACAACACTTTAATTTACATAATCTACAGAGCCTCTAGATAAGGAAAAGTATCTGATAAGGGTCGGGATAGGCCCCGCCTCAACTAGCTATACAATACAAAAA
>DF357725.1:24468-34805 GCA_000787875.1 Solanum virginianum
GAGCTATATATGCTATTGTGTTAACGAAATCATGATTAAGTAAGGTAAATGTACATAAAAGTAGGTGTGTGCGCATGATAAGCCTAAAATTGGTCCTCAGGGGGGAGGGGGGTTGTCATACAGCTGCTCAAACGGCTCATGGCACATCTCACGGTCCATGTAATGGCCTGTGTCATGTCGTGTCACTCCTCAGGGCCAAGTCCCCTCTAACAAGCCCTTTCACGCACCGTGTGTCGCTACACGGGCCATGTCGGGTCCCGTACACCATGTTACACCTGTATTATTTTATAGAGGTTACTTTTAACTTTTATGTTATATGTTCTTAAGTACACTGGCCCTATGATAGATCGAGTGACGCCATTCATAAGGGTTATTGTCATTTTTATGGCACAGGGGAAGCCTGAGTACCCGTTAGTGCATCAACCTGCATGTGCAATAATTTTTTACAATGTTTATTCTTATGTGGCATGTGCAGGTACCATTGGTCCACAACGCAGCTTAGTTAGATGCAGTGATAAGGATGAGCCTGTGTCTCGCCTCCATGACTCCCCAACCGTATCATCTAGTAATCAGGCGGGGAGTGACTCAGGTGATGACTCCTTTAGTGAATCGAAAGTTCGCTATAGAGATAATGTCTCCCCCCACTCTCTGCGTGCCATGTGGGCCTATGCATCAAGCCATCGGAGAGCCCCCCAATCTAAAGAGAGAGCACCTTCCACGAGAGTTGAGGAGGAGGTAGCTGCCCCAGAACAGGAGAGCACGTCTAACCAGGACGAGCAGGGGCATACTCCGGAGGCTGAGGGTCATAAGACTGACGAGCAGGCGAATGAGGTCGAACTTCGAGACAGTGATGATGAGGCCATTCATTTTGCAGTCTCTAGGACAACAGACCCAAAAATAGACCAGGCACTTATTATCTTTCTAAGGGGTCTGTGGACAATCCCAGGCGCTAAGGACATCTACACCAATGGTCTTACAAAAGGTTCTGGTGGGTTCAAACAGCGGCCAGTCCTTCCGGAGGTTCGGGTAATCACTGACTAACTTGACAGAGTTTCGAACAATAGAGATACCTTTAATTCGTATCAGTTTGGTTGGAAGGGCCAACCACTAGGGTACTGTGGGCCTGCCATTGTTGAAGAGTTCTATTCCAACTATGTTGCCAGCATCCTGAACACAATGGAGGGGACCCAATTAAGAATGGTGAAAAGAGATAGGTCGCTCTTACTAGGGCCTCGAGGTCACATGTAATGGTGCGTGGTACACAAGTGAATATATTAGAAACCACAATTAACCTGTTCCTATTTAGGCCAGACTACCAAGCTCCTCCAGATGCTCAGTATATGGAGAGACACATACGGATTATGGACGCGGTGCGGATATTTGATTCTTCATCAAGGGTTGCACTGTTAGGATGGATCACAGAGCGAATAGCCATTCAGGGGGCAGAGGCAACTTGGGTGACAGACCCCAACTATCCTATCGCCAAATCATCATTGACATTTCCTGCAAACTTCTGGTGGTCGTGGTGCGAGCTAGGCTAAGATCCACAAGTAATAATAATACACTCCAACCTTCATATGCATCTCTTATAGCATGTTTGCTATCTAGATTTGGACTAAATAAGGGTCGAATCATCGCTTTTGAGATGTGGGACGGAGCTTTATCTGAGAGAACTAGTCTACTTCTCGTTCCTGGTTTGTGCGCTATGCAAATAGGTTGGTGTTCCCACTATGCATTTTTTGGACAAGAAGATAGCCCCCAAGGGTGTTGCTAATATTGCCTTGATCAAGGATGTCCAAAACCCGCTCATGAGAAGCAAAACACGTTCGCTAGGGGAGACGACCAACTTCCCATTCGTACCTCCACAGCAAACCTTGCCATTTGGGGACTACACCACTGCCCTACCATCAGGCACGGCTTCTGTGCAGCCCAAGGGTAGCAGTCCAGCTCCTCCAGTGCAGCAAGGGTATGCATATGTGCCCTATGCATTTTTGGCTAGATTGGTGGCGAACTAGAGGCAAACACCGGCCAATGTTGATCAGATAGTAGAATGGATCCCCCACGTCATCTAGTTTCATTCACAGCAGATGGTGGACCAACGTGACGATGCCCTTAGGAACTAAATTGCTACCCTGCAGATCCAAATTAGTACATTGGAGGGCTACTTCCACAGCATGTTCGTGAGTATGACTGGAGATGAAATGAAGGAACTGGTACAGACAGTGCAAGGTATTAAGGCCTAAATTGCTATGTTGACTGCACAGTGCCAGGCCCCAATATCGGCCCCACCTCTAGAGTCGTGGATAAATCTATTCAATGTACCTACTGCACCGGCTCTAGATGAGATATCAGGTGTTCGACCAGCCCCATCTGAGGCACCCACGCCACCCATGGAGCAGCCTTGGACAAAGGATAAGGGTAAATGTTAGGGTCACCAACAGAGTCCTCTCGATGACCCTCAGAGGGAGGAAGACCAGCTAATGCACAAGGCCACCAAGGCCCAACGCCAAGCAGCAGCTGAACGGGTCGAACGAGAGTGGCTGGCTGTAGAGCCGGCATGGGCAGGAGCCTCCACTAGCACCTTTGGACTGGGTGTTCCATATGCTGATGAGGATACCCCCGAAGGGTCCAGTCCTATAACACTACTGATGCCTAAGGCATCCCAGGTATGTTCTATCCCCCTATATGTTCATTTAAGTGTATTATGGTGTAGTGAGGACACTACACTATCTTTTTGGAGGGGATGGGGCATCCTGCCACTTGAGATTTTTTCTTGCCATGTTTCTTTTCTCTCAAGTGTATTATCTAGTAGAACTGGCATGTTTAGGTCATATTGTTTGTGTAAATATAAGTGTCACAGAAGCCTAGGGTAGTCCCTATGTTGATCTTTGTGATGTCCATGTTAACAACACTAAGTATATATATGTTTGCATCTCATCCTGACTAACTTGCATGATTGTGCCAAGTATTATATGTGTATGGTTGGTATTTTGATGAATGAAGCAAGCCTATGTGAGTTAGTACCAACTAGTGTAAAAGATGTGTCGTATGTGTGAGCTAATTGCATAATTTCGTCGACTTGTGAGATAGAACTTGCCTAGTTAGTCCCACTGAAAGCCTTGAATGACTGGATTAGGAGGGAATCTTAGGCCATTATTGTGGAATAGTCACTTAGCCAAGAAAAATTGACCAACCAAATGAAATTGTCCCTTCGAAACCAAAATTTGGGCCTAAATGGACCTTTTCTTTGAAATCACCCAAATTCACCTCCCCAATCTATCTGTTGATCTCTGTTTTGGCCTTAGTCTCTCCAAGGACATTGTGAACCTCTACCTAGGGTAAAAGCCTAAGTTGAGGGTGGCTTATGTTGTCTCTGGTCCTTTAGAAAGATATTGTGAACCTTGACCCAAGCCAAAGGCTTAAGTTGAGGGTGGCTTATGTTGTCTCTGGTCCTTTAGAAAGATATTGTGAACCTTGACCCAAGCCAAAGGCTTAAGTTGAGGGTGGCTAGTGCAAGGGGAGTAGAAAAATAAGTGTGAAAACGAAAAAAGTGATAAAAAGAGAAAACTAAATAGGTTGTGACCTTGAGCAAAGCATTAAGCAAAAAAGAAAAAGAATAAAAATGAGTGAATGAGCATACAAATTACTTCATCTACTATAGAAAGTGGAAAAATAGGGGCAAGAAAAGTTGGTGACTAAGAAACAAATGGCTGAGTTGTAGCAAGTGTCTGGGAGAGGTCGTTTAGTCACTTTAATCCTAAATATACCTCACCAGAGCCCGATCCTACATTACAAGCCGAAAAAAGTCCTAGTGTGATCCTAGAAATGCTATTCAAGAGTTAAGGTGTTGAAAATAAGGGCAAGTTCATGATCGAGGCATGTGTGTCCATTGAAAGCCATTTCTGAGAGTGAGTGACTATATTCTAGTCTCTGTTTTACATGCTTAGGTTAGGTGTGAGACTTTTTTGTGGTGAGGGCACTATCTTTTGCATCAGTTGATTGCTAACTTGACTAGGGTTGCATTATTCCTGATCATATGTGGACTGACCTTGCATGCATAATGTTCGCCTTAATCTTTGTGAGTTCATTTGGGGTGTGAGCATATTCTTGAACTTGTTAGCGGGGCATTTGCTTTGAAAAAAAAATTGTGGGGCCATCCATAGTCTCAACGAACACTTGTGTTTCTTCTTCGTTGTTTGGTAGAGTTGTCATTGCTTGATGACAAGCAATCATTCTAAGTTGAGGGTGTTGATGAGTCGTAGAAATACGAGTTGTATAACACTTTAAATAAAAAAATTATTACTCATTCTTAAGCAAACTTGTTATTTTGATGTTTGTTTTTATTGTTTTTCAAGAAAAAGACTCAGGCATGGAATAAATAAGAATACAAAAGAAAAAGGATGGAAAAAAAGAGTACAGAGAAGCCAAAATGGACCCAAGTGTGGGCTCACAAAGGCCTACATGACCTGTGTACGTCTACACGGACCGTGAGGCCTATTGTGGCCTCACACTTGGATGATGGCAGAGGCTATTTGGTGAAGGTAAGTCCCACTGTATGTGTCATGGACCGTGGGATGTCAAACAGGTCATTATGAGGCTCGTAAAAGTGACGTGAAGATGGTACCATCGAAAGTTGGAAGATTTTGGCAAAGTGGCATGAGACAACATGCCTTACGGGCCATTTGGATTTACATGGGTTGTGCAACTTACCATCAAAGTGATGTGAAGGCATCACCATTGAAAAGCAAGCAAAATATGTTAAGGGAAGCCAGACGGCATATGTCACGGACCGTGTGACCAACCATGTTTCATGACATTGAGACGTGTGAAGAGTTTGAGCGGAAGAAAAGTTGAAGGCAAGTTAGATGGCCCGTTAGATGGACCATCAATGGCCACACAGGCCTTCTAACATGGCACGAAGATGCAGGTGGGAATTGAAATCAAGGGCAGCCACACGGATCATTTGACGGTCTGTCTACCGTTATACGGGTCGTGTAGTTGTTTTAAATTTTTGTATGCAAGCTTGAATTCTTATTTTTATCTTTAAACAACAATTTTATATCATGAACTGATGATCGTCATGTTTAAAGCTTAATATATTTTAGTTTATTATATGATTGTTGCTTGATCCTTATACGGGTCGTGTGGTGGCCTGTGTCTATACCAATGGATTTTTCCTATTTTAGTTAGGATTGGCTTTTTTTATATATATAAATAGGTATTTTATTTTATTTTTTAGATAGTCTTGGATGGCCAGAGCTAGAAAACATTGAAAAATATAATTTTCTTGGAGATTTCACATGATTTTGGGATTTTGCTTATCAAATTCAAGCTTGTAGCTTGTGGCTTCACAATAGTAAGTCTTTCTATTATGAATTCCTTGTATCGTTGCGAGCTTTATTCATTGAATATGCTAGGCTAAATCCACAACTAGGGTTGTAGGAACCATGACAAATCAATAAGATAGGCAAATAGGGGGTAAGTCTCGGGGATTGACTAGCGTATATATCGTAGTAATCTTTGTTGTGGAAACCATGACAATTCAATAAGATAGGCGAATAGGAGGTAAGTCTCGGGATTGACTAGCATATATATAGTAGTAATCTTCATTTTAATTTCTTCCTTGATGAGTCAACGCATTAGGGTAAGCCTTTATTCTTTGCATGCCTGAAAGGGATGTTTTGATTAAGAAAAAATTTCTATGATGGAAATTCAAGGTTTTTAACCTAGTCTAAGTATTCGAGATTGAAGGGTGAGAGTATTCCGAGATAAACAACAAAGGTTAGTATGTAGACTTTCTCAGATAGAAAATCAATAAATGATAGGCATTTAAAAGGGACTGAGAGGTGAATTAAATGTTACATAAATTGGTAGATCTTATATACGTACTCATGAATGAGTTTACCACTAGATTTGGCTATCGCATTCGCTGTCATGGTGAACACAATCCTAACCTCACATAAATTGATCAAAATCTAGTAGCTCTTGCACTCATTTATTGTTTTCTTTAGTTAATTAGTTTTGAAAACTAAGCCGACCATATTTACTTTATGCACTTTCATTTAGGGAATAGATATTAGATCTGAAACTAGTGCTAATAATATATTCTCACTCATTCTCTGTGGGATCGAACTCAACTCTGGTTGAGTTCTATATTTGATCAATGACCACTTTACTATTCCGTTTGGAGTGTAAATTTAGGTGTATAAGGTGTATATATTACAATTATATCTTTAAGTTCATGAATTTTGAGCCTATTTTAGTTCATTATGGTATTAATGTCTTCCGCTAAGTAAGTTAGCCAGGCCAAGTGGTTCGCTTGGGACCAGAAATGGTTTCTGAGTGTAACACCTAATGAAATTACTAAAATGCCCCTAAAATTTGTTGTGTACACAACGTATCTTCCCAAGCTCTGATGGAAAATTCGAGATCAAATTTGTGATCAGTGCATAAAATTGAGTCAGACAATTATCTTGACTCGACTTTAACGAGAAAAAACGTGAATTAATTTTCTTAAAGAAAATAAAAATAGTGAGGTTTTCGCGCCCCTTCCGCGATGCGGAGAGGATGCAGAACCACACTTGGATTTTTCTAGAAATTTGATGAAAATCGAGAAAATGCAAAAAAATGTATAAATAAACTAGTCCGCGTCGCGCACTAGTGGATGGGGGAGACGATTTTTTTCTTTTAATTCGGAAAGGGCAATTTCTTCCTTATTGATATATTTTAATACCTCCAAGTCAGTTTTTAAACGTATAATTGTATGAAAAGGGTTTTAAACCCATTTTTTTCAAGGTTTTTACGCTAAGTCAGAGAGAAGAAGAGGAGAGAAAGTGTAAGGGTTCCAAGAATCTTTCAAATTTCTTGAAGAAATCTTCATTCTCAGGTATATAAAGGCTACCCAAGAGCATGGGATTGATCTCCCATGTGCCAATGTAGAGTTAAGATAACAAATTCATTTCTAGAAACTTTGACTTATGAATTCTTGAAGGCACTTGAGTTATTACATTAAGTTCTTGAATGACTACTTTAAATTCTTGAATAATTGTTTTAAATTTTTGTATGCAAGCTTGAATTCTTATTTTTATCTTTAAACAACAATTTTATATCATGAACTGATGATCGTCATGTTTAAAGCTTAATATATTTTAGTTTATTATATGATTGTTGCTTGATCCTTAAATTCTTCTCTCTATAATGACTTGAATAATGAACTTAGGGGATGTCTAGGGCCTCGAATGTCTGATAATAATGTCTGACTGAGTCTGAGTCCTGAATTGAGTATGTGGATGTCTGGGATAGGTTAAACTATAGTTGATAGAGTTGAATGGGTAAAATTCCCTTAGATTGAATAGAAAATCTTGGTCGTAGAGGTTGGCTAATGAGGTTTCTTGAAGGAGTGATTGATTTATGAGCACGTTGAGTCCTGGGAGGAGTATTAACAACAAAATATGTAAGAGAGAGTCCCACTTGAACCATTAACTACGTGGCCAGTGTAGAAGAGGATTGGACTGTGAAAGTGGATGCTTCCTTTGTCCCAAAAGAGGACTTGACAGACTTTTGGATCCATTCATAGACTCATCCTTTACCCTGATAAGGTACTAGACAGATATGGACATCTCTTCATTGTATCACTACCGGCTCATAGGTAGTGGTTGTCGATTATAAAAACTCCTAGATAGGTTTCATGATGATAGAACTCTGATATGATATGAATGATTGATGCTTAATAGCTAGTGAGGCTATAGAGTCTTGTCTCTTATATCTTAGGTGAGGCTGAGTGATGGACTGGTGATGCTTAAATTGTTTCCTTTTTCTTAGCCCAGTTTACATACAGTATATTTCACGTACTAATGCCCCTCTTGTGCTACATCATTTTATGATACAGATTCGATAGACCAAGGACTTCAACAGCTCGATCGTTGAGGTTCAAAGCTCTTCATTCCTGACAGTGGTGAGTCCTCCCCAACATTCAAAGGATATTTACTTTTATGATCAGACAGTCTTTTACTTAATATTTGGTAGCCATGGCTTGTCATAGTACCGCCTTAGACTATAGTATAGAGCCTTCATAGACGTAGATGTTGATATTGATGTCGAGGGTTCGTTTCCCTCATACTTCCTTTCTTTAAATTGAGACATTTTGTTATCTATTCTATATCTGTATGATAGACTGATATTGATAGTATGAGCCCACTGGTATGATAGTAATTATTTATCATTATATTGTTTCCTTCCGCTGATGAATAAATTGAACGATGGAAAATAAGACTAGGTGGTTCGCTCGGGGACTAGCAATAGTCTTCGAGTGCCAGTCACATCTAGGGTACCCTCTGGGGGAGTGAAAAACTTGGTATCAAAGCGCAGAGTTCGAGTATCATAGGGAGTCTATACAGTCATATCTAGTAGAGTCTTGCTTAAGGGTGTGTCGTGCACCACACTTCATAGGCAGGAGGCTATAGGATATTAGGAAGTATTACCCTTCTTCTATGATCTGAGTTTGTGCTATAGAGTTAACTTGTGAAATTATGCATTTAACTCGTGCGTTTCATGCTTACAGAAAATGCCACCTAAGAGGAAAGTTGTCCAAAGAGATACCCTAACTCCTGCTGCTGAGAGTACCCAACTTGAGGTTTCGGTTCAGACAGAGACCAGGAGATGAGGATGCCTCGCTAGGACTGCTAAGGTCCCTCAGACGCCCCTTGCTCAGCCCCAGCGAGCTCCCACTACTGAGGCAGAATTCAGGGGAGCCATCACCATGCTAACTCAATTAGTGACCTCCTAGAGAAATAGTCATAGTTCTCGGGCTACAAGTTCTAGCTCACAGAAACCCTCAGCTGCAACCCAGGTCAGGGACTTTTTGAGGAAGAACCCACCAGTGTATATGGGGTCAAAGATGGAGGAAGACCCATAGAATTTCATTGACAAGATGTACAAAGTCCTAAGGGCCATGCATGCAATCGAGATTGAGGGAGTTAATCTTCCATCCTACCAGTTGAATGATATGGCTAATGTGTGGTACACTCAGTGGGAGGAGAGTAGAGGGAAGGATGTGGAGCCTGCAGCGTAGGACAAATTTAAAGCTGCCTTTCTAGATCATTATGTTCCATAAGAGTTGAGGGAGGCGAAGGCAGATGAATTCGTGAATCTGAAGTAGGGAGGGATAACTATGAAGGAGTATACCTGTAACACCCCACACAACCACTATAAGTATTTGTACTATACACATGAAACATGATATGGACTTTCAAATTAGTGCCAATTTTAAAAGTGTTTGCATCTCGCGTTAAAGGGCGTCATGTTTATCTAAAGTTTAAGAAAGTTGTGTATATACATGTTTTGCATCAAGTTAAGGAGACTAAGACCCTAAAAAAGGATAATCCAAGTCCATCACTTTAGAGACCCATTTTGGCCCATATTTAAGTAATAAGCTACTGCATCACCAGCTCTCTTATATCTAATTATGTGTGGCTACAAATCCAAAAAGGCCTTGTAAAATGAGTACCAACAGCAAACAATTTCCACAAACGTTTGGATACACTTTTCAGCATTCTAAGAAACATTTTATTCTCGTTTCTTTACATTAAAGAGTAGCCAACAAAAACCTCTAGGGTTCTTGGAGGACACCCTAATCTTGAAGAATAAGGTAAGAAGTCTTAAGTATATGTTTGGTATAATTTTCTCATGATAAACAAGAGAGTATGTTGGTTGTGTGGAAGCTGAAATTTCTGGACAGCATGTGTTGTTGATGTTGCTGTGTACTTTTCTTGTTAAATAAGAGTTGTTTCTCTTCTTCATTTTCTGTATTATGAAGTCTTACCTATGTATTTAACAAAGGTTGGGTTGGTAGTGGTATAAGCAAGTTGTTTTATTGCTTTTACATTTCGTAACACTAAGGTCTTATGTGTTGTCGTAATTGTGTTCTTGAATGGAACTTGTGGGTTGATGTATACATAGCTATTGCTCCACGTTTTTAATGTTGATCTGGGACTTTGCTGAGACTATTTTAAGGCTGATATTATGTTTAAATGTGTAAAGAACAGTTTGGCTAAAGTTGGGATAGATTTGAAATTACCGACGTCGAAAAGTAGCGAAAAGATGTAACATTATGTTCTTCGTTTGTATGCTGCGTAAAAGTGTTGTGTGTCCTGCTTTGTGGACTGTTATAAGGCTGGTATGGTGCTACACTAGGCTGTACATGATATGTAGATGTAAATGTGCATTAGAAAATACATTTAAAGGCAAAACAGTGGAAAAATACGCTCGAGATTGAAGTTGCACGCTTGCTGCCCGGGTTTTGTTTCTATGTGAAATTGGGTGTCTAAGATGTGTCTATT
>DF357725.1:61505-72072 GCA_000787875.1 Solanum virginianum
CCATCTACGCAGAAAGAATAGATTAGAAGCATGCAAAGCTTGAATATGAACAAATCGCACGAAAGGAATCAATGAAAAGAGAATCTCTCCTAACAGGCATCCTATAGCCTCTTGAAGATAGACACGGACGTCTACGTACCAATCCACGAGACTCTACTAGACACCCTGCTCTGTAACTCATGAGATCGGTGAACCTAAGGCTCTGATACCAAACTTATCACGACCCAAACTGAGGTCATGACTAAAGAACTACTTAAATTTCAACCCCAGAAACAAATTACACTAAAAGAATGCAAACCCAATAGATAAATAGTCTCCACAAGAAAACCATATCCAGAACCTGGTATCACGAGTATAAAGAGCATCTGATAACGAAACTAGTGAAATAAGTGTCCCTCTATTTTCAAATAAAACTAAAGACCAAATAACTAAGATAGAATCCAATGGAAACTCGAAGCCCTGAGTCTCACCACTAGATCTGGTATGAGCCAAGTGTACTAGCAAGTCAACTACCACGAGGATAATCCTGACGAGAATCTGCGGGGGGGAAAAAGAAGTAGGGGTGAGTACACATAATATGTACTCAGCAGGTTTAACCGACTGGGAATCAGAAATTGAATAAACTATGAAATAATCTAGGAACACTTCCACCTGCAATAGGAAAACCAGACCAGCATCGGTACGCCAATTCGTATAGAACAGCACGAATAAAGTAAATATATAATCTCACATAAGCCAATCCAAAACAACCGCAAGTAGTATAATAAGATGGTATGCAATATCATGCAATGCAAGGTGGTATAAAGACCATCGCACAGCTTATCGTATACACTTCTATCGAGCTAAGGCTCCATAGACTAAGGGAATCCATAGGGATCTCGCAAGCCATATACCTCAATAACAATATATCAACTATCTTACCACCCAAGTGCCCGTGGTCAAGGACTCATGATAATAATCTCAATGTATCAACTACCTTGCCACCCAAGTGCTCGTGGTCAAGGACTCATGATACGAATCACCATAATCAACTTCTCAAAATGTCATGACATGTAGTATGAGGATGCATGCAATCAAGACACAATTATGGAAGTAATATTCCTCTCAATACGCATAATAGATATCAAAGTTCTCAATTTAGGATTCACATGCTCGCGAAACAACACATACATACTAGCATCACAATAAGAATTATCAACCCAACACATGATACGATCTCATCCTATAGATTACAACACAAGGATATTCAATAACTCAATCCAAATTTCAAAGAAGGATAGCCGAACCTACCTCAACGCCGTAACCGCACTCGAACACTTCTACTAAATAGATGAATCTTGAATTCAATTCCCGAAATGGCAATTCTCTATCAAGAATGAAATATACACATCACAAGGAGTCTAATGACACCTATATTACTATGTGTCTAGTCCAATCTCAAAACTCAACTAAATTTATGATTAAATTCCTAAATTTCAAGCCTTAAATTAAGTCTCAATCTTTCAAACGGCATAAATCTAAATATATTCATATAATACATAATTTATAGTAACAAAATAATTATTACTAAAATAGAATTAGAAGGAAAAAAATAAATATATGCACAAGGCCACTGGTCACGAAAGTCAACGGCAACCTTACAACCAACATAGGGATCCATTTCATCATCCTATTTTCACCATTATTTTATATATTTTTTATTATTAAACCACTTCACTTGACCATTGTTTCTCTTTACAATTTCAGCCACATCTTTTGCTATCATATTTCACTAACCAATCTTCAAAATAATACATACATATATATATATTATTAAACAAGATTCTCCATAGAAACTCAAATATATTTCAACACAAAAGAATGAAATCTCCCACTATCCCTAATTAATTTCATGTAAATGAGAGGTTAAAGTTTGTAAGGTTTATACCTAAAGCACACTGCCATCTTCGAAAGGGTTTACGAGGGTAAGTCTTAGTCTCTCGCTTCTTTTCTCAATTAATTAGGTTTTAAAAGTTTAGGGAATTGATTCTAAAATATATGATCAAGTGGTATAAATGTTAGCTAAATTAACATTTAACCCACCACTTATATTAATTATACAAACTTACCCACAAATTAAATAGTCATAGTTATTAAATAGTCCGAAACGCCCATTTAAAATTACGAAAAAGATATTTCAAAAAAATAAGAGGACTGATTTTTAAAATAATCCAACGAGTCATTACAAATATACCGTGTCTAACTCCACCAAATCAGCTATAATGATCTCATGATAAACATAGACTGAACAACTCCTATAAATTCTTTGGGCTAAAATAGACTCTCCAGTAATGCTGAAAGGCTCAAGAAGACGTTTTGGATTGACCCCAAACTTCACAGCTACATATGGGGTTACAAATGAAAAAGTGGCTCCTGGGTCTAATAATACATAGACATTATAAGTAAAGATTTTGCTCCTAAACTCCTCCCTATCCTGCATCTTCTCCTCCTCTACCTGCAAAACATATGTCATCAAACGGGCTATATCTATATCCCCAATTAACATTGCATTCCTGCCCTCTCTCTTAGTTATTTGAGAGAGCCTGGACACGAAGAGATCCATCCTAGTATGCATGTCTACCACCATAGCTGGAGCATAACGGGACAGCTGGGTAAACTTAAGGTTGTACTTTCTTACGCTCATATTCTCCTGCTTCAGGTTCAAAAACTCCCTTACCCTAGCCTGCCTCATCTCCTTTGGAAAGTACTGTCCCAAGAAGGCCTCCTCAAACACTGTCCAACTAAAAGTTGGCACCCCATCTGCCTTGCTCCATTTCCACTTATCAAACCAGAGTCTGGCTACTCCTTTGCGCTAGTAGGTAGCAAGCTCAACTCGCTCAGTTTCACCAATACGCATAACCTGAAACACCTTATGAAGCTCCTCAATAAAGTTTTCAAGATCCTCTTTCACATTAGACCCCGTGAACTCTGGTGGGTTCATCTTCAGGAACTCACGAACTCTGGTGGTATCCAACCCGTCATTCCTACCATCTCCTTAGTGACCTTCCTGAGTAGTGACTTCCTGAGCTAAAGTCTGAATGGCCTAGCAAAGCTTAGCATTGGTGATGTGTGTCTGTTGTGGCTGCTCCACAGGCAAAGCGGGACCTCTAGGCTCCTCAGGAATGTAGCCAGGCTGGTTTGTGTTCCTCCTGGATGGGCATCCTCTGCCCCTTACTGGTCCATCATCTCTGCAAAGAGGCATGATCTGAAAAATACGGCGTGAACGCACGAGTTAGAAGGGACTTCACAGAGATGTACTTTGAAGCACGAGACAAAGAATGACTATTAAGGGTGACACTTCCTAATGTCCCATAGCCTTCCTATTATAGATGTGGCGCGGTTCACACCCATAATATGGACTCTACTAGACATGATTTCATAGACTCCCTAGGACTCTTGAACTTTGTGCTCTGATACCAAGATTGTCACGCTCTAAGCCTACACCCTAGATATGGCCGATACTCGAAAACCAATTCTGGTCCTAAGGAAACCACTTGATCTAGCTACTTACTCAGCGAAAGACTTAACAATAGTGGAAAGGCTTTAAATAAGCAGCATAAAACTATTAAACTTGTCTGAATAACTGAAAAGAGAAATAACTCAACGATGAAGTCAATGTAATCAGAACTGAAGTATCTAACACATAGTCTATGAAACCTCTACTATAATAGTCTGAAAGGACTACTGGGATAGGCCCCAGGTAGCCAAAACTGAAATAAGACTGAAATAAAGACTGAAAGGGAACATAATAACTCAAGAGCCTCTGACTAAAAAGAGGCCTCACCGATTTGTTAAAAGCTGTCTAATCCTCAATGAAGCGGCTGCTGAGGAGCTCTGTCACTTGCGTCTGCATCATAAAATGATGCAGGTCCTAAGGACGTTAGTATGTGGAATGTACGATATGTAAGATAGCCAAAACAGTAACTCATGATACATAACATTTCTCAAAAAGGATGTAAACATAACTCATGATAAAGTAACAATAATGATAAATACTTTATATGCTAAAAATTGGTAAGTAAAACATAATTTCTTAGCTTGGGGAGTTTCTCTAACCGACAACCACCACTATGAGCTTCGTGGTGATACAATATCTTGCCTATGCTGTCAGAGCCATCTCATACTTTACCGGGGTAGGGGACGAAGAACTAAGGGAGTGGATCCATCCCAAACTTGGGTCATCTCAATGGCTAATGAGGAAGTACCGTGGTACAATCCTATTCTACACTGGCTACATAGTGTATGAGTTTGAGTAATTTATTCTACTCTCACCCATATCGGTGCTCAATACTACTCCCAAAATATTTTCTATCGCTCATACTTAAAGAATTATAAATTTTTGAAATTTGGTTTTCTTGGGGACTCAGCTTACTACTTAGCTTTCTTAACTGAAATCTTTAACTTTACTGAAACTAGTATCTTTCATGTACTTTCAAGCGTGCTAGATTACTCAACTAAAGTACCAAGAAATCTTTAAGAAAATCATTCTTTAACTTGATTCAAACTATACATATGATTCATATCAAAAGGAGTGCATAAGCCAACATCTAGATGAAATTTACTAATATGGGATGAAAATTCTTGATCTTACGATTTAACCGGAAAGTTGTATGGAATTGGGGATTTTTAAATCCCAAAGTAATAATAATATAAATTTTGAAAGGTCTTACATACCTTGGAATGAGTTCTTGAGGAATTGGAGGGAAATTCCTAAGCCCTACTATCGTTTCTTGAGTTTCTTGAGCGTAAATTCTTGAGAAGGTTTGCTTGTTTGAGAGAATGAATGAAGAAAATACGTTTTTGGATTAAATACGACTTAAAAATGGATTAGTTTAGGATATGGGATGTGAAAAAAGTCAGAATTACCCCTCTCCATTAAAAGAACAAACTGCACCAATTTTACACTAGTGCGCGATGCGCACTAGTGTTAAATCTCACTTTTTCATAAATTTTCCAGTTTCATCAAATTTTCGGAAAAAAAGTAAGTGTGGTTCCACGTCCTCTCTGCCTCGCGGAAGGGGCGTGGAAACCTCACTGTTTTTTATTTTCTTGGAAAAAAATAATTCACGTTTTTTCATGTTAAAGTCGAGCCGAGACCATTTTTCGACTTAGTTTTTCGCACTGATTGCAAATTCGATCTTGGATTTGCAATCGGAGCATGGGAAGATACGTTACGCGAAAGGTCAATTCTAGGGATATTTTTGTCTTTTCATGGGGGTGTCACATTTAATTATTTTGTAATTTTAAATGATAATATATAAATAAAAAGTTTACATCTTGGGCTGTTTGTTTTAATTTATTTATTTTATTACTTATTGAACTATCGATATTTATTTTTTCTTGTTTAGTAATTGACTTATCCTATTAATAATATATTTTTTAAATTTAAATTTTTGAAATCAAATAAATTTTAAATAATTTTAAATACAGAAATATATTTATAATTAATTTTTTTAAAAAATTTAATTTTAAACTGAAAATTAAAAAATTATTAGAGGGATGACTTGTGGCAATATTTTTTAATTACAAAATTAAACAATAACTAAGATTTATAAATTATCATGTTTTGTAAGATCTCAATTAGATTAAATAAATAACCATCAATATGATGATAAAATTATCAAAAATTGCTAATTTAAAAAGAAAAGTAAACAAACCTATATAAAAAGTAACAAAATAAAAATAAATTTAAAATGTAAAGAAAAGTAATTTCTAAAATCGGAATTTATAAAAAAGAAGTCATACAATTTTAAAAGTTTGTTAATTATTATCTAACTAATTTGTTCTAAAACTAACACATGTATTATCTTAGGTTGTCACTTGATATAATTCTATACTAGACTTTCGTCCTATTAATAATATACTAGTATGCATACCCGCGCATTGCGCGAATATTTTAAAATACTTAAAAATAAGTTAATATGAATAATTTTGTTAAGTAACAAAAATGCATAGATAATTATATATAATATTTTTTTTATATACACACTCAATGCTAACAAAATTTTATCCTAATCTATATATAATGAGAATATGTTATACAAAGACACCAAATATTATTCGAACAACTACTCCTTATTTTAGCGAATCTATATATAATGAGAATATGTTATACAAAGACACCAAACATTATTCGAACAACTACTCTTTATTTTAGTATATAATAAAAATTAATATCATATATGAATGTGTTGAATTGATATTTGTGTTATTGTTAATTAATTAAATTTTAAATTCATATATCAATTATAATCTATTATTAAACATACTAACTATGCTTTTAGCTAGAATGTAATAAAATTTGCAAAGCATGTTGCAATCTTTTTAGCACACTCCTCTCTCATTCAATTATGCAAAACAGAATGATTTTCATTTAATCAAATATAATTTCATAAAATAAGAATACGCAAAAAAAAAAAAATTGCAGTGATCAATATAAAAAAGATATTATAATTAAATACTATTATATCACATAAAAATAAACTATTTTCATGCAAGAAAAAATTTGAAAGACCTAAAAAGGATCATCTTCTATGCCATTAATTTACTTCTTTTATTTTATGATTTGAATTTTCAGATTTGTTTAGTCTTTTTTAAATATTGTGTAGATTTTATTCTTTAGTAGTATGTATAACTTAACAGTGACAGATAATATAGAATTTAGTTTTAAAATTTTAAAACTAATTTTATATAGATAATTAATATATTATTTTTAAAATTAATTAGGCAGTTTAGAAGTTATAAACACCACCGACATGCTATTATGATAAGAATAAAGTTGATAAAAATGATAATCTGAAAATTGCATTTGCAAGTCATCATTCATTGTTCAAATATCTTTTATTTATCTGTACAATACATCGTTAATTATTTTATTTTTATTTATTTATTGTCATGACTGCTTTTAACTTAATTTATTTTCATTGCTATAGTCAATTTCAATATCTAAAATTCAAGCACAACAAAAAATAAAAATAATGCATGTTTTATGAACTCAAAAAATCTACATATGATAAAAAGGTAAAAAGTAACTAACAAATTAAATATATTGCATTAATAATATGAGATCTTTTAGATGCTGTGATTTTAGTTGAGACAAAAGATATTATGAATAAATATTTAATCATCCGCAATGAGAGAAAATGAGAAAAGTGGGAATAGTGAAAATTTTAATAATGCTAATTTTCACTTTTGACATGCATAAGCATTATCGACATATATCATCCTAAACAAAATCTTTTTGGAATATAAAGTTTTTTTCCTATTTTAATTTGTGATCTTTTACAATATCAAACAAAACAAAAAAATTTACTCCTTCAAGACAAATATTTCTGCTACAAAATCAGTATTTCTTACTTTTGGCTAGTACTTTTTTCTCTTATATATGCAACACGATTTAAAGTATATTTACATTACATTGCTAAGAGAAGCAATGTCCAGTAATTTGAGCAAAAGATCAACAATTATTGTTGTTACTGAGTAATGTTTTTATTCTTTTCTTTTTTTAGTAAACTTTCGTATCAAGTTTTAATACTTCTATTTAGTTATCGTGTTAACTATAAAAATTTCAATCACTAAACAACTAATATGAACCATCAAAACCTGATGATGTATGTCTACATTGTATTAGCAGCCACATTTTTAAATTATTTGCATTAGAATTGAAAGTGTTTCAAATTAATAATTTTAAAAGTTGAAGTTGCATTAGAATTATAAGTGTTGCAAATCAATAATTTTAAAAGTTGAATTATAGTTTGGTTACGACACAATTTTTAATTAATTATTAAAATTAATCTAATATCCGAAAATAAAAATATAAACTGTGAAAACTAAAAAAACAAAAAAAGAAAAAACTAAAAAATTACTACATATCAAACTTTTACTGTTACTAACTTTCTACATTTTATTTAAAATTCAAATTAAATTGTTATTACTAAAAAAAATGCTCTTAAATTATAGGCACCCATTAGAATAATAGCTTAAATATCTATTCAGGTGTGATGTTATAGATATATAAATATATATAAAATCACTGAATTAATAAAATTGATTTAAAATCTGAAAAAATAGCAATAAAAGTTACAAACACACACAAAAAATTTGAAAAACACATTGATGAATATTATCTATTTAGTTAATATAATTTTAAAAAATATTTCAATGCATTTATTTAAGTCAAAATTAAAAAATAAAATCAAATAAATTTTTAAAAAAAAAACATCACATGCAAACTTGCACGTTCCAACCCCATTACCCCTTTTTCCATATTCCTAGGATAAGTTAAAATTAGATCCTCACTTAAACTGCTTAAAATGTTATTAAATATTACACATCTATATTTTTGCAAAAACCAAAAATGACTGTAATAATTTTACAACTTTCAGTTTGAATAATTCTTTAAAAAATAATTTTATAAAGACACTTAAAAAAAATTATAAGAAATTAGTACTTTTTATTTTTTAAACAACCAATTTAATTTAATAAAGAAAAAAGATTAGTTGTTTATCTATTAAGATCTAATTTAAATTTAAAGATGATTAGTTAAATTAAAATATAACTTGTATATTTGGTTTGGAAAATAAACAAATCTCTTAAAAAGAAAAATAAAGAGACAAAACAAAATCAAATAAAACTCCCTTAGCACGTCTCTCTTATCCCCATGCCCACTATCCTAGAAACACTGAATGGTTTAAATTCTTAAAGAAATTAAATTTTAAATTTCAGTAAATCATATTTTTTACCTTTTTTTTTTAGCAAATGATATTTTTCAACAAAATTAATTCATTTTAAAGCGAGAATTTAACCGTTTCCTCTCGAAATTTTCCTATAATACTGTCTAACAACAATTTAGGATAATTAATATCAAATAATAATTGATTTTTTTTCACTCTTCTATAAGATAATAATACAGTTAGTGTATACATTAAGTGCATATAAGTTTTATCCATATTTTAGTTTTCTATCTATTTTAGTAAGAAAATCAAAAGTGCCACACATCAAAAAAAAATTCAAATTTTGTGGTTTTTTTTAAAAACAAAATCAAATTTGTATTTTATAAAGAAAAAAAACGTCATCAACATAAATGTTTGCAAGTCATCATGGACTAATCTCAAGTCATCATGTTTGCAAGTATTTTTCTTTTAATGTCGAAAGTGAAAAATAGCATTATTAAACTCTATAAATTAGTCAAAACTAAGGAATTAAGAAGCAAACTTTATCAATAACAACATAAAATTAAAAATAAATAAATTAAAAAATTAACCAGTGACCAATCAAATTCGTTAGGATATTATTGAGATGTCTGGTAACCTCTCTTTGAATCACTTAATAGACTACATTCTTGAATTCTCCAAAAAGAAAAAAGATTTTGCGTAAGATGATATGTCTTGAATTCTCATGCAACCGTACTTTAATTTTTAATGTTGAAAAAATCAAAAATGAAAAATACAACTCTACAAATTAATCAATACTGAGAAATTAAGATGCAAACTTTATGAATGACAATGTAAAATAAAGGGCAAAAGAATGCCTTTGCCTCTATTTTGAAAGTGAATACCGTGAATAGGGGGTAATGGGGATAATCAACTGTCTAATAATGGTGTGTAGGTCGTTATGTTGAGTTTATTATTTTTTAATTAGTTTCTGTTTATTTAAAATAGAATTTAGGCAAAGAGAAATTATAACCATTTTGCTACGCCAATGCCTCAATTTACAGGGCATAAAATTATTTCATCTATTAGTAAATTTTAAAAGAATAATTAATTCTTATTTAATGTTCAATTTTCTATAAATATTAATATCTAAAATGGTTATTATTATATTGATGTGATTGATGACATATATTCCCAAAAATGGGTGCGGCTTTTTCTTGATTGGAATTGCGTGCAAGAAATCTAGATAATAATATTATTATTTCATTAAATGATAAATTTGAATTTTCTATTAAAAAAAATAAATAAATATTAAAAGTTAGTTATTTAAATCTTAACTTAACTAATTTGTTATAAAAACTAACACATGTCTTGATCCTAGGTTGCCGCTTGGTATGATCTTAGGCTAGACTTTCTTCCTATTAATATAATGTAGATAGATATGTATATACATATTATAAGGTAGAACTTATAGAAAAATATTATAATTTTTTACTATGGCTAAACACAAATCACCCGTGTATATAATTTTTTTTATTTATTATGATTTAAATTTATACGCATTTGTAATCATGCAGATTATATATATTTATTTATAGCTCTATTTTAAAAGAATTACATGCAAATTATATCTTATACACATAGTTTTAATATATATTTATTATATATATTTATTTATAGCTCTATTTTAAAAGAATTACATGCAAATTATATCTTATACACATAGTTTTAATATATATTTATTATATATATTTATAGATCTATCTTTTACATATAGTAATAGTAATAACGAAGAAAAATTCATACATATATATATATATATATATATATATATATATATATATATGGTAATATTTTATTTGAAATATTTTGATTTT
>DF357725.1:72079-92745 GCA_000787875.1 Solanum virginianum
AAAAAAAATACATATATATATATATATATATATATATATATATATATATATATGGTAATATTTAATTTGAAATATTTTGACTTTTACCATTTATACATAGTAGTTTAAATAATTTTCATATGTTTCTCGTTTTCTATATATATTTTTTTTCTTTTATTTTTAAAAGTTTAATGCATTTGTTAATTCAATTATTTTTAATCTTTTAATTAAAAAATTTTATTACCATATTTATTAATTTTGTTATCTTAAAATTGTCAAGTGGCTTTTCAATAATTTATCACTTGGCTTAACCACATGCAGGAGTATTATCCTTTATAATATATTATAGAAATATGGCTCGTGTTAATATGGACCCAACATAAAATGTTAATAAAAGCCTAAAATTGTGCAATATTAATGATCAAATAACTTCAACGGATACCTGAACATATTAATAAAGAAACAAATAACAATGAAATATATATATATATATATATATATGAAAGACATTGCTTTTTCTATTCTGGACCAGACATGATGATTATCATGACTCAACAACATAATTACAAATTTGCAATTCATATCATATTTATATTTTATACTGTTTTCCCAAGAAGTTACACGTTGTTGATTTCAGACTCCTCCGATAGAGCCAACAACCATTCAGTGAATTGTCTTGTGTTACTAAGTTTCAAGACGTTCACTAAATCCTTCACGATGTTTTGGTGGCAAGTACTAGTACATCGAAGCCTTAGAGAGCCGCTGAATTAGCATTTTGCGAATAATAATATGAAATATGTAATTCACCACACTAAGTCCAGAATAAGCTTTTAAGCCCAATCACGAGCCCTTAAGAAATAAATGAAAGAGTTCGATAAACTCAGGTTGAAGCCCCTTCTAGTGAGCAACCGAAACAACCAAGAACTTGGTACAGGAAGCCTACCCTCTCGGGTAGATAGGGTCTATCATAGGCCTCGAATCTATCCAACGGCTTGCCAGAAGATGAACTTCTTAGTTACATCCAAGTCTCCCTGCGACCATTGCTCTCCCTTTACGTGAACGAACTGCATCAAAGATGTGAAAGCAGTAAGTTCATAGGCTAAAACATTGAAGCAGAACTTAGCTAAAAGAAGCTATCGTCCCTACCCTCATATCCACATTCAGACCAGAAAACACATGATAAGGATTGAGTGCCAGCACCTAGCTGTGTTGTCAGTAAGAAGGTTGTCGACGCCTTTCGAAGCACTTTCTCTTTCTAGTTAGTGTTGTTTTTTGACTATGGATGTTACTTGATTTTCAAATTAACCCGATTTTCATGACCCAACGAAAACCTTGAGTCATCAACAAGAAGAACTTGAGTCAAGTGACGACCTTTCCAAACCATGCTTCGCAATCAAGCTAGAAAAAAGACTAAGCAAGTGTTGTCCTAATGAAATGACGGATAGTTTAGCCATGGGACAGCGCCCGTTCGCTTCGCGTGTGGGAAGGCAATGAAGTTCAGTTCATGAGATCGCAGCGCAGCGGAGTGGAGCAGCCGCGACACTTCCTTACTGGATCTCGCTGGTGCCACCTAAACGGTAGGTAGGCGGCGGATGTGTGACGTTTGGAGTTGTCGTTCGTGCACCTGTCCCCAATGGAAGAATGAGGAATCTCTTCCCCTGCTCTTTGAAGGACGAATGCTAAAAGAAACTATTTACGTAGTAATAGTAAGTAGTAGCGAGAACAGGAAAGGTATAATTGCATCAGTCCTTCCAATCAAGCAAGCGACCAACGATTACCATCAAAGCAAGAAGTATAGACTATAGACTTGCAAGATCAAGTGGGAACTTGACAGGTCTCACAGCTACTAAGCTTTCAAAAGGGCGGCGCCTGCCTGTGCTTTGTGCAGAACTGAAAGCTTAAGGCAACCGACATAGGTAATCAAGCAGCAATCGAGAGCCGACAATCTGACTCCACCTAGTAGCGAATTAAACCAACAGAGAAAGCAACCCTAGTTTTTGTCATGTCTTTCCTTTTCTTGAGGCTATAAGGGGGGTTCGTCCCCTTTCATTTTGAACTTCATGAGTAAGTAAGTCGTGGCGCGCTCCTTCCCCACCCCGGGATCAAAATCTTCTTAACCGTCTCAAACTCCGACTGCTTTCCAAGGTTAGGGTTGGTGGGGGCCTTATACCCGAATTAATGGAATTCATTCAATGCGTAGTAAAAGCCACTATATTAACATAGTAGAACATGGTATTTCTATGGTAGATTTGTAAAGTAGATAATTATTCAACACAAAAACACCTATGTACATCATTATGCTACAATATGTGCGTAAGCACACTATAATTCATCATTTCCTACAAGTAAGAGATGTACTTATAAGCTTTAGCAAACAACTTTTCTATCATTTCAAAAATCACCATACCAAAAAATTTAAGATGAATACCTGCAAAAAGTAAGAAAATACCAATCAATTAAAATATTGAAATAATGCCAAACTATTCTACAAGTATTGGAACTCACATGCACAATATTATTTTTTTCAACAATGATTAGGAAGGACTAATCCGTTGAGTTCAAAGTTAAGATCCCTTTCCCTTTTTCTGCCTTGCCTTTCCCTCCCCCTCCTTTTCCTTCTCTTAATTACTCAACCAATTATTAATTTTCAAAAGAGCCAAAGTACTCTTTATAAATCTTAAGTTCTGAAAGACAGGAGCGTTAAATTTTAAAAGTTTAATCATATCTAGCTTTGAAAAACAAAACGTAGAAGTTTAGAGAAAAACTGAGTTTTCCAAGAAAGTTATCAAACACCTATATCACAAATGCAGTAGTCAGGCTCCGACGCAATACGAGATACCAAGTGGGAACAAAAAAAAGGTTTAATTTTTTTTTTTATCAACAAGAATGTAAGCAACTTTTTGTAGAGATGTTTTTGAGATTGAGGTCGAGCTCGAGGTATGAAGTACCTTTCGATAAGGAATGATTTATTCCTTAATTTGAGACAATTAGGCACGAATGCGCTAGCCGGGCTCCAATGCAAATATGGGTGAGTTAGTGGGAACCAAAAAAAGGAAAGATTCAATTTTTTGGAAAAAGAAATTTGAGAACCCTTCTCAGAAACATCTTATTCATCTGCTTAATGTAAGATTCTCCATGTTACATCCCTTTAGAATCACTGAACTCTTTCAATAAACCAGGTATTTATGTATAGTCAATTTCTCTTTGTTCTTGAATTCTTTTTATGAATTTTTGCTTAATGAATGTTTAAGTTATTGTCAATTACTTGATGCTTAGGCCTTTTTATGGTTTCTTGTTTCATTTTTGTTTGTGGTTCTACAACAGTGTGTTTTTGTTTCAAAAATTCATTTTTTGTATCAAGTTGTCGTGTTACTCCTGGGTATTGGAATTGTCTTTGTTAGAAAATATTTATATCCCAATAAAACTTCACTGGGGATTTCACTAGGTATGTTGTTGTTGTAAAACTTCTGCGCATGAATCTGGATTTAGTCGGGGTGCAATGTTGTTACTCTAAATAAAAGATTCAATTTTTTTTTTATTTGAGAACCATTTCAGAAACAACTAAATTCGTTGTATCAATTACAGAGAAATTAAGGTTCAAAGCTTACCTCATTTTCAAAATATCCAGAAAGATCAAGGTATGAAGACATACCTATGAGTTGAAAGGCATTATTGATAAAAGAAGGTGACTCTGTATGTTTTTGTGTCAAGTGGCTGTCCCAAGGATATAAAGAAAGATTAATTAGTTAAAAATCACAACACTGTTAAAGATATAATTAAGTAAATAAAATTGTATCAACTCCAACATGTTATCATAGTGAAATCCTAGGTTCAAGTTTTGCGGTCAGCCATATCACAAAGAACTTTAACATGCTTGGCATCAAAAAGTGTCTGATCAACACGTGATGGAAGTGTGTTGAAGATATAATTCAGTAAATAGAATTATAATATTTCTATCAACTTTAACTCTTAGATGAGATAGATCACATGTTTCAACAGACATGTGCAGAATGAACGACATTGTTAATGATATAACGAAGTAAATGAAAATGTATCCTCTTTAACATGATATCTGTCAACGTAAGTCCTAGGTTACAAATTCTCCCAGTCACCAATTATCAAAAAGAAAATTTAACATGCTCGGCCATCAAAAAAATATTAGATCCACACGTAATAGAGGCAGTTGGAACATACGAATACTTCTTCTGCTTAAGTAGTAAACGTGCCTCGAGTCTAGCAAGCACAATCGTGCGCTCAAAACCCTGTTTAATATGAGCTGGCTTAACAAAATTAGCTTCTAAGACCTGTTTCACAGCACAAAGTGAAAAGAATATCAACCAAAAGCTCAAAAAGAGGACCTTAGATCACTGAATCACTGATTACACATGAAAATAGTACCTATTGTGCCACGACCATCACTTCCAGTAGCATTTCATACCCTCCAAAAGACTGAGAAAGAAGGAATGCATCAGCTAAGCAGAGTAATCAAAAATAATATTACACTTATTAGCTATACTTAAACGTATTGGTCCATCTCAGAAAAACACTTTCTTTGTTGAAGAAAATATCGGAATCAAGCAGAAAGGGGACATTTACAGACAGAAGCAATTAAATCACAAGAGATAACATATTATCTAGCAAATAGTAACAAGGCTAATCCACATTTTTAGGA
Organism: Solanum virginianum; assembly: GCA_000787875.1. Lineage (NCBI taxonomy): Eukaryota > Viridiplantae > Streptophyta > Magnoliopsida > Solanales > Solanaceae > Solanum > Solanum virginianum. Next base: position 76,731 of record DF357725.1, read on the forward strand.
GAATACAGTTACTATGAACCAATCAAGCTTATAGAGACTACGCATTAGAACAAAAGAAATTGAGACACCATGTTTTGCAGATGTAGTAACAGGATTTACTGCGACAAATATGTGGTTCCTTTAAATAAATTCGTTACACAATGCTTGCAAGAAAGTCACACAATATGAAAGTGTAGGCAGGCTAACACACAAATTTTGAAAATCGTGGCACCAAACAGGAAAGTCATCTTGGCAACAAAATACATTATTATTCTGTCATAGTGAGACCAAAAAATGAAATCAGAAATATATGAATGTATTAGAGTTTTAACATTGAAGGTGTGAATAACAAACAATTTATCTCACCTTTTATGAAATGAAAATTGCTCTGCCATTGTTGATTTTTAAAAAAAAAATGTACATACATATTGCTTCAGGTCGATAGAGAGAGAAACTGAAAAATTTCTCAAAAGTTTGAGGGAGAGAGAGGGGAATTGCAGGTTTCGGAAATGGCTGGGAGAGTTGATCTGGAAGGTAATCCCAGAAGGCCGATTACAATATGCATGATCGGTGCCGATGAATTTATTGGTTATCATTTATGTGAAAAGCTCATGTCGGAAACTCCTCATAAATTACTCGTCCGTCGATGTTTACAACGATAAGATTAAGCATTTACTTGAACCGGCGACTGTTATCAAAATGACAGATCTGGTAAAGTAAGAAGAGGAATGAGAAAGAAATGGAGGAGAGAGACGAAGAGGAGGGTAGAATATATAAAGAAATAATATTGAAAAGATGAAACTGCGGAGTGCTGACACAAGGCTGGACGCATGGGCGCTGAGGCAGGCATGCGCGAGGCTGTGCGCGGGCAAGTTGCTGAGGCGCGCAGGCGCGAGGCTGCGGCGTGCCGACGCAAGGCGGGGCGCATGGGCGCTGAGGCTGGCATGCGCAAGGCTGTGCGCGGGCAAGTTGCTGAGGCGCGCAGGCGCGGGGCTGCGACGGGCCGACGCAAGGCAAGGCGCATGCGCAGGGCTGCTGGCATGCGTGAGGCTGGGCGTGGGCATGGGCCTTGGGCGCCGGGGCGCGGGACTGGGCGCAGGCATGTTGCTGCGCTTCCTTAGTTTTGTTTTGAATAACCATAAAACACAAATTGGTCCAACTTCTATTGCACAATGTACAATATAGTAATGTTGTGGTCGTCCTGACTTTCATGCTTCTATATAGTAGAAATATAGATAGTTATATACATATTACAAGGTAGAACTTATAGAAAAATATTGTAATTTTTTGCCATAGTTAAACATAAATCATACCTGTATATAATTTTTTTTGATTTGTTTATTATGATTTAAATTTATGCGCGTATGTAATCATGCAGATTATATATATTTATTTATAGCTCTATTTTAAAACAATTACATGCAACTTATATCTTGTACACGTAGTTTTAATATATATTTATTATATACATTTATAGATCTATCTTTTACACATAGTAATAGTAATAATGAAGAAAAATCATATTATATATATGTGGTAATATTTAATTTGAACTACTTTTACCATTTAAATACATAGTAATTTAAATAATTTTCATATGTTCCTCATTTCTATATATAATTTCTTTTTTCTTTTATTTTTAAAAGTTTAATATATTTGTTAACTCAATTATTTTTAATCTTTTAATTAAAAGATTTTATTACCATATTTATTAATTTTGTTGTCTTAAAATTGCCAAGTGACTTTTCAATAGCTTGCCACTTGGCGTAACCACATGCAAGATTATTCTCCTTTATAATATGTATAGATATATTATTATTATTATTACGTGTAAAAGATAGAGCTATAAGTATATAAAAATAAATATATATTAAAACTATGTGTAAAAGATATAATTTGCATGTAATTCTTTTAAAATAGAGTTATATATATATAAGGATTATTTACATAAATAATATATTATATATCAAATATTACTCTTTTTTAGAATTTTTTTATTACGATTTATAGCATATTTTATTGATAAATAACATGAACATCTTCCTCTTCTTCTCTTTCTCTTTCTCTTTCTCCCTCTCTTCTCTTTCTTTTCTTTCTTTCTTCCTGCTTTTCTATCTCTCCTCCTTCCCATTTAACTCTTCATCTTTAGTATTATATATTGTCATAAATTTTGTTTATTATTATTTTAATAAATATAATATATTTTTTAATAATGTGAAATAAATTAAATCATACTAAAATATTTATAATTCACCTTTTACATTGAAAGAGACTTATAATATCTATTATTTACTAAATTTAAAATGTATTATAGTTATTTTTTTATAATTTTCACTTATTAATGATGTTAAAATAATTACTATATCAAAAATACATTACGTATATTCTCCACATGCATTAAAAAATATCTATAATACATATCAAGTATTGAAATCAAAATGTATTACAATTGTAGATTTTATTTATTTATTTTTATTAATGGTGTCAAAAAAATTTATACATGAATTTCAAATATTTAAACACTATTCAAATTAATTTATATATTTAATATATCAAAATTATGTCAATGCATTATATATGTATTTACATAAAACAAATCTTTCTAGTTTAAAAAATAGTAAGAACATCATTAGCGTAATATTTGATATATTATTTATGTAAATACTCCTTTAAGTAAACATAATACATTTTATAATAATGTAAAATTAATTATACTGAAATATTTAAAATTCACACATAATACTTCTAATATGTATTATTTAATGAATTTAAAATGTGTTATAGTTATTTTTTTATTATTTTCTCTTATTAATTATGTTAAAATAAATATTATATTAAAAATATATTACTTATATTCTCCACGTGCATTAAAAATGTCTATAATACATATGAAGTATCGAATTTAAAATGTATTAGAATTGTAGTTTTTATTATTTATTTTTATTAATGGTGTCAAAAATATTATATATGAATTTTAAATATTTAAACACTATTTGAATTAGTTTATATTTTAGCATATTAAAATTGTGTCAATGCATTATATATGTATTTACATAAAATGAATCTTCTAATTTAAAGAATAGTAAGAACATCATTTGCGTAATATTCAATCTAAAATTGAATTTTAAATTAAAATAATTAATTAATATTTTTAAAAGAAAGAAAGAGAAAGAGAAAGTAATAAAGAGAAATGGAATAAAAAGGTTTTCCTTCTCCTTCTCCTTCTCCTTCTCCTTCTCCTTCTTCTTGCTATTTTTAATAACAAAAGTATAATTATATTTGGTAAGAGTTAAAATTATACTAAAACTCATAATTTAGGTTAAAAATATATTATTTATGTAAATGACCCTTTTGCAATATGGGTTGGGCAAGCCCGTAGGCCGAATTAAAAAATAACTTAAAAGAAAAATAAAAAAAATTATTAATTAAAAAATATATTATTTAGGTAAATGACTCTTAATTAATTCAATAAGAACAAATGTTATGCTCATAATTCCGAGACAAGCACTAAGATAATCAAAACAAGAAAGTTTTTATATTTTACCTTTATATAATTGTGTCTTATATACCGACACCAATTAAACTAAGGCAAAACCTCTTTATTCTGATAATTTTCTATCTTTTCTTCATTTAAAATTTTTGAAGTCTGAGAAACAACTCCCACCTTTCAAAAGGTAAAAAAAAAAATAGAAAGAGCAATAAGCCATGATGTTCCAACTCAAGTTTCTCTTATTATTCTAGTTATTTTTTAAAAAATGGAATTAATCATTTAGTACATATAGAGGACATGAGTAGATATATTACACAAAAGTGTTCCACAAAATACTATTACTACATTAAGATATAATATATTAATTTTGAATACTATGTAACTAGCTATATTATACATTAACTGTGAATGTACAATATAGTGTTTGGTCGAGTTTTTGCAACAATTTGTGTTACAACTAGTTTTTAGGCATCATCAGTCTTATTTGGGGCATGTGAGATTCGATTGTCGAACAAAGTAGTAGGAATTCATCAGCAACTCCTTAAAGTTGGAAGTAACGTTCAATTGGACAAGTAGGCTATGTTTATTTATACACCTCAATTAGGGTCCCATTGTGTCATTTTTTGACAATCAGCTAAACATACAAATTTTAAATGTGTTCAATATGCTCATTGATGATATGACACAATGACTAACTAAAAGAGGACATGTGGCATTTGAGTGTAAAATAATAATTCAAAGTAAATTATAAGGAAAAAAAAAAACTTAATTTTGAACAATCATAAATAAATAAGTATTATCTATTTTTGCCGCGACTCAAGCTGGACCCTAGACGTGATGGCAATTAGAGACCTGAAGGACCCGAACCAAGTCTTTTAGCATTAATCGCATACATAAGGTAAGCAGAAGCATCAGGATATAAGAGAATATGGAAGAATAGATCTCAAATATTAAGTCTAGCAATAGAAGTAAACTCCAATCAGTTGGCCCGAATAAATGGGGCTAGGTCAAAAGTTGTATCTAGCATGCCTCTATACTAAGACGGGGGCATAAGATATATCCTAGCTCACCCAAACAACCAAGAGTAAAATAGTTTAAGCATAACAAGTAAGGCATGATGATTTTGGCCTCGAATCGTGAGAACTCACCAAAAGTACTGTAAGACACCGATTCAAGCTAGCCATGAGAAGTATGAAAAGAAGCATCAAACCCTACATTATAATACAATGTTGACAAAAAAAGGTATGCATTAGTACTTTAAATGTACTAAGTATGTGAGCAATATGCAATAAAATATAGACATATTAATGTAGAACATAAATCATGAGATGCAAGACAAATAATCAATTAGAAATGAAGAAAAGTGACGAGTTTACAAGAGATGATCAATATATTTAAAATCATAATAAAAGCTTGAAAGTAAACTTAGTCATTTTGTGGGATATCACTTTAACCGACGATAAGACCATGCGAGCTATAACATGGAATCTGATATAACTTTTACATCGAGAAGAGAGAGGCTACTTGCCAAGGTAGACTCTGGGAGAACATCTTAATATCATGAACTGTATTTGAATCCACTAGCTAGGTCAATAGGAAAATGTACAAGGAACACGTAGTTTGACACTAGAGGTTGCTAGTTGAATTTCCTTGGATAGCACCCTGGCTTCCAGATCGAATTCCACATCAAGCCCTTTCGATGCTAAGTCAAATCCCAATGGAATAGTAATCATAAGCCAATAAGCCCATCATAGGATAGACAACGTTTAAGCATAAATTCAAAGTCATATAATCATCGTAATCATGGAATAACTCATTAAAACCTTATTGATTTAATCAACGTAAGAATTGTTCTTATCACACCTTGAGTTTATGAGTAGGTAAAAAAAGATTTTCCTTCATTCTTCAGAGACTTCCATAAATCATAATGGAATACTTTCATAAAACTAATCGAGTGAAGCTCTTATATATTTATGACTCTTAATTAATTGTGTATATATACACACATTTTTAATATAAAATAATTTGTACATTAGCTAGAGAAAATAATTATTTTAATCGACTGATTGATTATGTGACTTAACCTTTCAATATCCTTATGAGATCTGCAAATCGGACTGGTTAATAATAAATAATAAAAAATGAAAACTCCATCTACTGATCTCAGGTCAATCTACAGATCGTAGATTGGAGGTCTTGTGCTTCTTTGGGAAACCAGGTTTGGGTCTACGACTGATCTTTTACGGGTCATAGATCTATTGGTGGGTCAAAATTGGATTTTATCCTGTTGAGGATGGTCGATATCCAGGGACTATGATTTTTGGGTCTTGAAATCATGAACCATGGACTACAGGTCGTTGTCCAAGATACGGATCATAGACTCTCCTTCATATACTAAACACTAGATTTGGAATAGGAAATTATGATGCATTAAATACAGATCGTAGGAAGCTTTATGGGTTGTGAAGAGCCCTCGCAAAAATCAAAACTTTTTACCCCTTTCTTTTAATCTCACCTATGGGACACCATTTATGGATAATAGACATATTCACGAGCCGTAAATTGAGTTCATGAATTGAGTTTCAAAAATTAAAAAATAATGTAAGTATTAGAGAGAATCACGAGGCTTATTTACGAATCGTAGAACTTTCTATGGACCGTAGAAGCCCTTTCATGATAACTGATAGTGACATTGTTCTCAAACCCTTTTATGGGATCTTCAAGGCCATTTAAGGTAGGATACTTTAAGGGGGGTTACAATATCTCTCCCTTGAAATTATTAGTCCTCGAATGATGATGAAACTAGGAGACATTGAGCATGAATACTATCAAGACATCAAATACTCAAAAACTCGAATATTCAATTACTCAAACATCAAGAATGGACACCAAACTCAAAATTTGAAATAGGAATAAGAATAAGAATGGTAGCTTTAACAACTTCACTGGAGGAAAGACTAGATGTAGATTTTTGGCTTTCATATCTTCTTCAGATTCCTATGTAGATTCTTCAACAAATTAATTTCTCCATAGGACTTTGACGGATGTAAACTCTTTGGTCCTCAATTTGCCAACTTGGCAATCAAAGACATGGAACAAAATCTTCTCATAAGACAAGTTATCACTTACCCTAACACTCTCAATAAGAACCACCAATGAAGGATCTCCCAAACACATTTTCAACATCAAAAATATGGAACGCGAGATGAATAGAAGCTACATTTGAGGGTAACTCCAACTCATAAGTTATATTCTCAACTTGCTTTATAATTTGATCAAGACCAATATAACGTGGATAAGTTTTCCCTTCTTTTCAAATCTCATAACACCTTTCATAGCGAAACCTCCAAATACACCCAATAATTCACCTCAAATTCCAAATTTCTTTGTGTAACATTGGTGTAGGACTTTTGGCGACTTTAGGTAGTTTTTCAACCTCTGTTGGATGATCCTCACCTTCTCCATAGCTTGATGAACTAAGTTGGGTCCAATCAACTCAACTTCACCAACTTCAAACCACCTAATTTGTAACCTGCATCTATTCCCATACAAGACTTCATAAGGAGTCATCCGCATGATGAATGATAACTATTATATATGCAAACTTAATAAGAAGAAAATGGTAATCCCAATTACCTTTGAAGTGAATAACATAAGATCTCAACATATTTTCTAAAGTTTAAATTATATGCTCTGCCTGGCCATCTGTCTGAGGATGAAAAGTGGTACTCAGATTCACCCTTGAACCTTAACATTTTTGAAATATTCTCTAAAATTGAGCGGTGAATTGGGCTCCTATATTCGAGATCATAGATAAAGGGACTCCAAGTAGTCTGAAAATCTCTCAAATGTACTTCAATTTTTACTCTAAGGACTCGATTTTGTGGTTACTTTAGATTGGTTTGCCTATAGGATAAAATCGGTGTCATCACGACTTAGATGAGATTTTGGATCGTGACAAATCTACCTACTTATTAAATATTATATTTCCTTTTATTTCTTAGTTTTTAAGTGGAAAGTATATCAATATATCCTTTCATATATGTACCAATGACTTGAATCTAATTTCTCTCGAGTTCTCTATGTTACTAATAACACTAAGAGAAAAAAGAAAAGAAAAATATGATATAGGTGGAGGAGTTAAACTTTTGTATATCCAAGCTATTGAACCCTGCCAAATCAGAAAATGACTAGCTCCAAGTTATGCAAAGCACGTTCTACAACAATGGCCCATCCTACCATTTTTTATATGGGAAAACTATACTGCATAACGGCATAAGTCATTATATATGTGTGTGTATATATACACACATTTTTAATATAAAATAATTTGTACATTAGCTAGAGAAAATAATTATTTTAATCGACTGATTGATTATGTGACTTAACCTTTCAATATCCTTATGAGATCTGCAAATCGGACTGGTTAATAATAAATAATAAAAAATGAAATCGCGATACAATATGATACGAATAGAATATAGTTATCACAAAAGGATAAGGTCTCCACGAATATGCTAACAAGTCAGCAAAATGGAAATTCTTTGCAAATTGCTATATTACTATACCTTGAGGCTTAAGCAAGGTACGTTAGGCCTTAAGTATACAATATGCTTATTGTAATAGGATAGTAAAAATCAAGAATGTATTAAACAATTTACTCATCTAATATTTACACCAAATCATATGAATTTAATTTTTATGACACATTAATATTCACAAACAAAGAAGATATTGAATGGGCTCCTCTGTTGCGCTGTACTGCTTGCTTTGAAACCTATTCAGATAACACGATATACATACGATTTGCTTTCTTTGTTGCGTGATAGTGCTTGAGCGACTGTCGGAAAAGATTTTTAGTGGGGAAGGCAGCCGAGTCGTCCGTCTTATCTTAAAAATTGCCTTATTACTAAGGTCCCATCCATCGTAATCCTTACGTTACATTCTAGTGAGTTTTAAGTTTTATTCTTCGTTTCATGTGGTTCCTCGGTAGGTTAAGAAAAAAATAGTATGAGAAAATACTTGAAATTGACTTTTGGTTAAGTGATGAAAATACATGTTAAAAAGACAAATATCATGCATTTATTCATTTGATTCAATTCGGTGTAATGATCATATGTCTACGATCTATCGTACACTTTATATTTCATAATAGGTTTTATTCTTCTAGTCTTTTTCGAAAGTAAATGACTACTTGTAGTTATTATCTTAAATATCACAAGAATGCAGAGTGGTGTTTAAATTTTACTTATAAGAGGAACCAAAACGAAGAGATAATATGCAATAACCATTATAGTATATCTTTTATTTGTTTTCCATTGAAGTTATTTTTATAGAGCAGGACAAATGAGCATATCATTGTCTTTACTTTGTTTTCCAATTTTTAATTCTAGTATAGCCTTTATTTCTTAATCAATCACGAGGTATGTTCATTTCATTACATTTATGATTCACTCTCTTTCAAGTAATAACTACTCACAACCTTCCAACTCGAGATGTTGATCATTGATCCAACTTCTCAATCTCCCCTCACCCCACCAAGTAATGAAGGGTCATCCGATCCTCCTCGTAAAAAACTTACACTACATATATTGTCAAAGTACTTCTTGCTATATATAATTGGTGTTGAATTCTCTCCTCTTCTTCATGCATTTAATTTTTTATATATATTTTGAATCCTCTCAGTTAAAATCATGAGTACGCAACTACTTACCATCCCCACGGCTCCCTCCCCCGGGGTTCTTTTCATTTGACAGACAGCTTTACAAGGAAGGACCACAAATAGACATATATTCGCATACGTTCATATGTATATGTATAAATTTGTGAGCAAGTCGTGATGGAGATGGACATTCTTGTCTTGCAAAAGAAATCAACAATTAGTCACTTGTGGAGCTATGCAACAACATTTTATCCTTCATTTATTTTACCTCAATGATTTTTATGTGTTAACATTACACTAGTATAGATAAAAATGAGATCACACTTAGGATTTTGGCATATTGAGTGTTGAGATGTACAAGAAAGAAACAAAACTCATAAGAGGCACAAACTTGCCAGTGCTGCTGTCAATCAGAAATCAAAAGAGTCCCATTCCCACCTAAAGCAACACGTTACTTTTAAATACTGCAGATTATATTGAAGTTTTCATCTGACTGATGTTTGCTGTAAAAAGTAAAAAGTCAGAACAGTACATACTCAGTGTTTGGCTAAATTTGTGTAAGCTCTTGCATCACAACATGTGCATATAACACGACTTACTTTAACACTCCAAAAGAAAAAAAATTAAATCAGAATCTTGTACTTGTCTATATTTGGGTAAATATGTGGACCTGGTATCCCAATTCCAGAATTGACATCATGCTCAAAGTTTCATCACTTGGCACATGTGTTTGTATCTTTCCATTTTACTAGAATGAATCAATGGAAATAAAGAATTCAGAGAGAAAAGAGTACAAATGGTGCCAAAAATATACATCAAGCTTGTAAACTCAGCAAGTAGTATATTTTTTTTACTCGTTCAGCCGCTGCTAGTGCCATTAGGTAAAACTCTATATAGTTCTTTAAATTTTATAGCCTAGACAAAATAGCTCACAAGTATAATATCAAAGATACAAATCTCACAATATGTATTGACCAATCAAAGTCATTGTATGGTTTTTACTCAAAGTTTTAAGGAGTAAATAGTCAAATAGATACAGCTTGAACGTCTAACTCAAACACATAAATGATAGCCAAACAATTGTCAGAATTCTGTGTTACCACCCCCACCCAGAGTGAGATCAAACAATACAGCACAAGAAGAAAATCCAACTTCTATGGCTTTTTTTTGTGATTTCCTGTATATTTCAATGCAGCACATTTGAGAGAGTTGCAAAATATTTATTAGGGAAACTAACAATAAAAATAGGAAAGTCTATCAAGAATGAGCTCTTTAACAAAAATAAGTGAAAGATTGAACGAAGAAAAATGATGTTTGATGAGAAAAACATTCAACTTTGACAAATTGCGTTTAAATTAACCCAGCCAGCATAAAAACAGAACCTATGTTTTGGAAGTATAATCAAATACTATAGCAGTGCATTTATTTAAACTATAAGGACCACAGTAGTAGTTTGCAGTCACTGCTTTGTCTGCTTCACATGGCATGGAAAATGTCATGTTTGTGTTCTGAAAAACATGACCACAGTAGTAGTACCATCCCTTTCTAATTAATAGAAAGAATCAGATGAAACACCTCACAGGAGAAAATAGTTAAGAGGACTGCTTTGAGGATTTAATCATATAAGTTTACAAGGGAATCTGCAATTGATGGAACATACAAGTATAATTTTAAGTGTGTTTTCCTTTTCGAAAAATAAAATAGAAAAGGTAATGGATGCACAGCTAAAACAAAGTTGTATTCTAACTGGGGAAGCTAACAAAGCATAATACAGCTTCTATATCTTAGTCTCTCTGAAACATCACAAAACCCAAAACATACACACCCACACCATTTATTTTTCTGCGGAAAACTAGGTAGTAAACAGAAAGGGATATATAGGAACAGAGTCTACTGCTTGGGCTAGATTGCCGAATGTTGACAACCACTGCTTTGAGGATTTCTTGTGTGCAGCAACTATCTGGTCCATACAACATAACATGGTGATATGACTGAACGCATCAGATCTCTACAACAAGAGTGAATAGAGAGTAAAGCAGTTCCATATAAATCTACTGCTTTATCATCAGAAAGTGTTGAAGTAGCGGTTTGATTGATCAATACCTGGAAACATGAACACATTTGCTAGTAACAAATTGTTAGGAAACGCGCAGTGGAGTGAGCAATAAAATTTTAGCAGGAATAAATAAAGCAAAATATACACCAGAAATTTTAAGGTGGTTCATCCAAAATTGTCCACAAAACAACACTTCTAATATATTTCTTCTACTATTACAAATAGTAGGCACAAATGTACAATTTCTTCTACTCTTACAAATAGTAGGCTCTCCGAGAAAAATACCAAAAAATAGTGAACTCACTATTTCTTTTAGAAAAAAATATTTTCGTCTATGGTATAGACCACAGAAGAAAAATACTCATTTTCTCTCTGTGGCTCTCTCCGTATTTTTCTCTTCAGGTATCCTGATGTACACTTGTAACACACAATCTCGTGACCTCTCCTCCAGCGATTATCATTTCGGATCTACCACCATCTTGTACCGCTGTAACAACCTGCGGGATACGCCGCCCGACCATCGTTCTTGTCGAAAAAACTTTCGATACAAGGCATTATTGCAGACCTCCACATTGCTAGGTTACCATCTGATCTGCTAAATCATCTTGCACAGCCATTATCACTCAACGGGACACGCCGCCTGTACCATTACTTGACAGGAAGACTTTATTAATTTTTCTTCACAGATTATTTTATTTTATAGTCTATGGTATAACTCACAGAAGAAAAATACTTATTTTCTCTCTGTGGCTCTCTCCGTATTTTTCTCTCTATCTCTCTTTTTCTCTCTTGAAGGAATGATTTTTCACTCTTTTCTGAATGATGAAAACTATGGAGCAATTGCTTCAGTATTTGCCTGCATAATTTGACAATTTAAGAGGGTTGGTGGCAAAATGAAGGAGCTGAATTGATCTTTTTATAGGCAAACTTTGCCTGCAAATTTTGACAACAAAAAGGGAGAAAGGTTGGCAGCCTCCTCTTTTGACAAAAATTGTGCTGCCAACTTTGAATAGTAGCCTTCTTTGAAATGCAATTTCCTTCATGTGGGCCCTCCATTTGGAGGGACCCACTTAACACGAATTTCACTTCAGGTGAAGCAGAACATTAGCCTATATAAATAGAAGAAAAAACATTCATTGAACAAAAAGACAATCATGGGAAAAGACACTTATATACAGAATCATACCCACCAATTGATAGGCAAAACTCCTCGTCCACTTGTTTGATGTTGTCAAATCCACATTGGCAAGGCCGTCATCATGTACTTTTTCAATATTTTGCTTAGAACCTCCAAAAATGTTGTAATTCTCCAAAAATGCATAGCTTTTGGAGGATCCGACACACACTTGACAATATTTTTGAAGAGTCCAAGCAACGAAGGTTTTCCAATAGCATCATCAATCAGTGTTTCAACATTTGACATCTTCTCAATAATCTTATGTAATATATTTTTAATATATTTTCACAAAGGGGCCTTCAATATACTCAAAAGTGAGGCGCATAGTAGCATCATTAGCACTACTTTTGTCATGCACCTGGACTCCTGCTTCGTTATTCAGAATTGTTAGCAACAAAACCTTGAGGCATGAAGAGAGTAGAGAAGATAACTGGCATCATTTTCACCAACTCAATTAAGCAGTTACGAGTGAGCATTGATTCCACAGTTGGATGATTGTAAATGCTTCTTTTTTTTTTTAAGAAATAAAGTTGGATGCCGGTATTTCTTCTTCTTCTTTTGAGGACTGGTAATTTGCATTCCTTGGCATTAAGGATATGTAGGGAGACCTCCAAAAAGTCATCAATAGAGAAAATATAGACCAAGGGCTAATTACAGAGAACCTAAAAGGTCTACTAATTGAACTTCATCCTCTACATTAGCTAGTTTACACCAAAAATGCAAATTATAATGATCCACTTGATCTTATGCAAAATGTTGAATATATCCTCAAAACACCTCCCATTTCTTTATTTCCATAAAGTACACCAAATACATGATGGAACTGCTCTCCACCATCTCTTCCAGGACCTGCTACCCCCTCTCTTGATCCAGCAACTTAGAAGGTCGGCTATGTGTTCTGGCATAATTCAATTGTTACCTGTGATGCTAAAGAAGAATGGCCACAACTGGACTGTCAACTTTAAAATACAGAAACATACGATTGTTTGTCTCTATAGTCTTATTACAAAGAAAGCATCAAGATACTAATTGAATTCTTCTCTTCTGTAGAACTTCATGCGTAAGGCAAGCTTTTCTAGCCACTAACCATGTAAAACATTTAATTTTGGAAGGAACCAAACATTTCCGCGCGTTGGCCATGGACCTGCCTAGTCTCCTGGTTGCCCCCTAGGGCATCCAATTTATTCACTCTATTGATGGAGAACCTCCCATCACGGTTATGTTTCCAACTAGTTGCATCTGTGATGGTACAAGTGCCTTTGAATTTATCAACTTCCTTCAGAAGGCCACCACCCTACAATCTCCCAGTCATTCAAGTTCCTTCGGAAAGAGAGATTCCACCCTTGAGGAGTCTAAGAATCTGCCACAATGACTTCACGGTTGCTGCATATAGAGAATAAGTCAGAGAAAGTGGACATGAGAGCTTCTTGCCCATTCCATGGATCCGTCCAAAATAATATCTTCGGTCTATCACCTACCCTGTGGACAAAATATTTATTAAAGCTAGCCCATGAGTCTCTGATAGTCCTCTAAACTGATACATTATATAAGTGCTAACCACTTCATCAGTGCACCATTGACTAGATTGTTCATATTTTCCGATGATCGCCTCTATTGAAACACATCCATCTAAAAAGAAATATACGCAGAAGGGTTAGAATAGAATAGTATTTCCTCTATTGTAATCTAGTTTAACTACAACTCTTTTCCTACCACTCACTCATCCAATGCATTTTCCTCAGGTACCTCCTTCTACAAATTTAGTCATTGCCACCACTTCTCTCACAACTGAGCCTACGTGTATTACTAAGGCCAATAGTTTAAAGAATGGTGGGCAATTACGGCCTCTAAAAATGGATGCTTTGATTCCCAATGATATTTGGTCCTTCGTTCCATATAATTCCTCGATGAATGTTTTGAGGTACAAATGGATGTTACATATAAATTAAAATTCATTTCATGAAATTGCGAAAACTCATCTTGTTGCAAAAGGGTTACATCAACTCGAATTAGTGTTTCATATCTAAGGTAAGGTGCCATGGTGTATATTATTTGCAGACGAGATAGTACTAATCAATGAGACTCGTGATGGAGTCAATACTAGGTTGGAGGTTTAGAGTCAAACCCTGGAGTCTAAAGGGCTTGAGTTAACCAAGACCAAAATAGAATACTTAGAGTAGAGTCAATGATGCATCAAGTAAGATAGGTATGGAAGTGAGACTTGATTAACCAATCATCCCCAAGAGAGTAAGTTTCAAGTATCTTGAGTTATAAAATACCAGGAAATAGGCAGATCAATGATAATATCACATATCATATTGGTACGGGATGGATGAAATGGAGGCTCGCCTTCGAAATGTTATGTGATAAAAAAGTTCCATCAAAACTCAAAGATAAGTTCTATAGAGTGGTGGTGGCTAGACTAATTTTATTGTTTGGGATGAAATATTGGCTAGTCAAGAACTATCATGTTCAGAAGATGCAGGTTGCAAAAATGAGAATGCTGAGGTGAATGTGTGGTCATACTATGTAGGATAAGATTAAGAATGAGGATACCCGATAAATTGGAAGTGCCTCTGTGGCGAATAAGATGAGCGAGGCTGACATAATTTGGACATGTAAAAAATAGATAAATACATACCCTCATGAGAAGGTGTGAGAGATTAGATATAGTGGGTCTAAGCAGAGGTAGAAGCAGGCCAAAAAAGTATCGAAAAAAAGTGATTAGATAGGACATGACGCAGCTTCAGCTTACCAAGGACATGACCTTAGATAGGAAGGTATAAAGATCATGAATTAGAGTACCTTTGACTCATTTTTTGGCGAGTTTAGACTTGGTGGGAGCTTAGGAGCATTGTATTTGTCATAGTATTAGCCTTATACATGTATTTCCTTTTAGTAACTGTATTATTTTTTTGTTGTTATTGTTTCTTTTCCATGGATGCTCCATATTGCTTTCATTATTATTTGATATATGTCTTTCTTTATTATCGTATTCCCTTTTTCATGAATACTTTGATTTGTTACACTTGAGTCAAGGGTCTTCGTAAACCTCTCTACCTCTTCTGTATATACTCTACCCTTCTCAAACTCCACTTATGTGATAACATTGGGTATTATGTTTTTATTATTGTTACAACACAATCTAACACCAAATTTGATCTTGTAAGAATATGTAGCAATGTATTATTCATGGTCAACTGAATTAGTTGAGATAAGGTAATGTTTCTCCCATGTAGAAGCATTTCATCAAAAGGTAAAGAACTTACACAAAAATTCTCCCTTCGTTTCAAAAAGAATGACCTACTTTTCTTTTTGGTCTGTTTCAAAAAGAATAACCCCTTTTTTTGGCAAAACTTTGATTTCAACTTTTACGTGTGTTACAAAATATATGAATATCTTTTCTTGATATTGTACAAAGATATAGATAGACATTAGATTTTTACGATTTCCTATTTATTTCTTTCCTTAGTTAGCTTCTAATGTTACTATATTTATACATGTGTAACTATTGAATAATACATAAGTTATTCTCTCTATGTCTTATCAATAACAAGATATCAGAGTCATTGCTGTCTTTTTTAGGTGAGTTATCTCCCTCATAGCTTTAGGGTCGATTTCTATCTCGGAGGTCAAGTTCTCTTTTTCTAG
>DF357725.1:92796-117455 GCA_000787875.1 Solanum virginianum
CGGAGGTCAAGTTCTCTTTTTCTAGATTGGTTGTTCAAAATATAATCTCCTTCTAGTGAGTTCCTTTTTAGGGGAAATTAATGGATTTGCTGCATATTTTGAGCCTATCTCTACTAGTTTTTATTTTTTTTCTAATCACTAGAATTTGGATTCCACTGTGGCCTGGCTTTCTGACGACTTCATTATTTTGAAAGTCTCCAATTTCAATTGCTGCTGGTTCAAATCCTCTTTTTCAAGATTAATTAGTTCTCTGTCCAGAACCTTTGGCTATTCATCTTTTCGTTCATTGCTACTCTGTGAACTGCTGGGTATTCCAGCCATCTAAACACTGTTTTGGGATATTTTGATTTTCTCTAGTTTGCTCTATTTGTGAGTTTGGGAATATGATTTTGGTTTCAGCAAAAGAATTTGCTAAGACCTTTCATCAGAAACCAGTGAAGGAACTCATTAATGTTAATGCTTTTATGGAGTCAGATGAGACATGCCTTATGACGTCTTCAAATAAATGGGTGATTGAGGTGCAACAAATCACATGACAGGTAATCTTAATATGTTTTCTACCTTTCAGTCACACAAAGCGCCCTCTCCTGTTACTGTAGCTGATGGATCAACTTGTAGCATTGTTGGATCCGAAATTGTGAAACTAACATCCTTTATTACCTTGTCATCTGTATTGAGTTTACCAAAGTTGGCCTTTAATTTGATTTCTATTAGCAAAGTGACCAGAGAACTTAATTGTTACATTTCGTTCTTTTTCGACTATTGTTTGCTTCATGATCTTAAGACTAATCAAGTTATTGGTGAAGGACATGTATCTAACAATCTCTATATTCTTGATGAATGGGAGCCTCAATTTATTGCCTGCTCTAATGTTGTTTCTCCATTTCAAGCACATTGCCGATTGGGATATCCTTCTTTACCCGTATTAAAGAAGTTATATCCTCAATTTCAAAATATTTCTTCATTGGAATGTAAGTCATGTCGATTTGCAAAACATCATTGTAACTCATCAAGTCCAAGAATCAATAAGTGGGCTGAGTCGACTTTTGAGTTAGTTCACTCTGATGTTTGGGGACCATGTCCAGTCATCTCCAAAACTAAACATAAGTATTTCATCACTTTTGTAGATGATTTCTCTCGAATGACTTGAATTTATTTTATGAAGAGTCGTTTTGAAGTATTCACTCATTTTTGTGCCTTCTATGCTGAAATTAAAACTCAGCTCAATGTTTTCGTGCATATTTTACGAAGTGACAATGCTAAAGAATACATGTCAGAATTATTTCAATCATATATGAGACAACATGGTATTCTTCATCAGTCTTCATGTATTGATACACCTTCTCAAAATGGAGTTACCGAAAGGAAAAATAGACATCTACTTGAGACAACTCGAGAACATTTATTCCAAATGAAAATTTCCAAACAATTTTAGGCAGATGCAATTTCTACAGCTTATTTTATGATCAATCGCAAGTCATCTACTATGCTTATTGCTAATGTGCCCTATAGTATTCTTTTTCCAAATAAGCCACTATTTCCTGATGGAACCTAAGGTGTCTGGAAGCACTTGTGATGTTCGAGATATTCGACCATCAATTACCAAGTTGGATCCCAAGGCCTTGAAGTGTGTTTTCTTGGGATATTCTCGCCTTCAAAAAGGATATCGTTATTACTCTACTGAACTAGAAAAATATTTGGTGTCAACTGATATAGCCTTTGCGGAGGCTACACCATTCTTCTATGCACCACCCATTTCTACGAGTCAGGGGGAGAAAGATGAGTGGCTAATGTACCAAATTACTAGAGCCACACCAGAATCATCAGATGATCTTTCACATACACCACCTAGTTCTTCAGTTAAGCACCAATCAATACTAGTTCATCTACCTCTAGCAAGATCGCCGGTTGTTCAGGTTTATTCTAGGAGGCGAGATGCTAATGATACCTCTTGATCATCTACTCTAACAAGACCGCCAGTTGTTCAAGTTTATTCCAGGAGGCAAGATGCTAATAATACCTCTTCTGCACCAGTTCATTCATCATCAAGATCATGTTCCAAGTGATCCTCCAGACAATCTTGACCTTCCTATTGCTATTCACAAAGGTACACACACTTGCAAATCCACATACTCAATTGATAATTTTGTTTCCTATGATCAGTTATCTCCTGCATCTAGATCTTTGATTACATCCCTAGACTCTACTTCCATACCCAAAACTGCTAAGGAGGCTTTGAATCATTCTGGATAGTGTGAAGCAATGCTTGACGAAATACATGCCCTAGAGAAAAACCACACTTGGGATTTGATGGATTTACCTAGTGGAAAGAAAGCAATAGGAAACAAGTAGGTCTTCACAATCAAAGGTAATCCAGATGGCTCTGTGGCAAGACTTAAGGCTAGACTTGTGGCCAAAGGATATGCCCAGACTTATGGGGCAGATTATTCAGACACCTTCTCTCCCGTTGCCAAACTCAAGTCTGTCCGCTTGTTCATTTCTCTAGCTACTTCTGAGAATTGCCCATTACATCAGTTGGATATTAAAAATGCATCCCTTCATAGTGATCTCCACGAAAAAGTTTATATGGAGCAACCACCTAGTTTCATTGCTCAGAAGGAGTATGAAAAGGTTTGTCGCTTGAAGAAGTCCTTGTATGACTTGAAACAAAGCCCTCAAGCTTGCTTTCAAAAATTCAGTGAGGTAGTTCAAGATTTTGGACTGAACAAGAGCAAATGTGATCATTCAGTCTTCTATAGACAATCTACAGCTGAAACTATTCTCCTTGTTGTATATGCCGATAACATTGTCATTATAGAGAGTGATTTTGCAAGAATCTCTTCTCTCAAGTCTTTCTTACATACTAAGTTTCATACAAAGGACTTAGGACAACTGAAATACTTCTTGAGAATAGAAGTATCTAGAAGAAGGAAGGATATTTTCATATGTCAGAAAACGTATATTCTTGACCTACTGGAAGAAACCAAAAAGTCAGCAGCAAAACCCTGTAGTACTCCAATGGTTCCCAATATACATCTTATGAAAGATAATGACGATCCATTTGAAGATCCAGAGAGATACAGAAGATTAGTTGGAAAATTAAACAACCTTACTGTGACTCATCCAGATATTACCTTTGCAGTAAGTATGGTTAGCCAATTCATGTCCGCACCCACAGTCAAACAATGGGAAGCCTTAGAACAAATCCTATGTTATTTCAAAAGAAGCCCCTGGACTGAGCATACTATAAAGAAATCATGGACATACTCACATGGAATGTTTTGCAGATGCAGATTGGGCTGGATCCAAAATTGATAGAAGATCTACTACAGGTTATTGTGTTTATGTTGGAGGAAACCTAATATCATGGAGAAGTAAGAAACAAAATATTGTATCACGATCCAATGCAGAACTCTGAGCATAGAGCAATGGCACAGTCAACATGTGAAATCATGTAGATACATCATCTGTTAACTGAAATCAGAATGAAACATCATACCCCAGCAAAACTCTGGTATGATAATCAAGCTGCGCTTCATAGTACCTCAAATCCGATATATCATGAAAGAACCAAACATATTGAGGTTGACTATCATTTTATTCGTGAGAAGATTCAGGAAAACTTGATTAGCTACGGGCTACGTGAAGACAGGAGAACAACTAGCTAATTTATTCACAAAAGCATTGCACGGAACTCGAATTGACTACCTTTGTAACAAGCTGGGACATGATCAATATACATGCTCCAGCTTGAGGGGGAGTGTTACAAAATATACGCATAACAATGTACATAGATAGTATAGAGATTTGATAGATAATATAGTTGATTGTTAGGGATTTGAATATTTAGTTATCATAGTTTAGCTTATTTAGTTACCTTAGTTAGCTTGTCCTCTCCATATATTTATATCATTGTTCTCTTTGAATAATAAACAAATTATTCTCTCTATGTCTTATTAATAACATAACCCAACAAAGATTTCTATACATAGAAGAGGAAAATAATCTATTAGGATTCATGCTATGAAATTTCTCTTTACCTTTTTTTAGTTGCTTAGATTAATTCTGAAACTTCCCTCCGTTCGTCCTAGCTTTTTTCTATTTCTTCTTTTTGTAACTAGTTTAGAGTACTTGGAAAAGTATGAAGATGAAGTCTTACATTAATGTATGTTATACAGTTCTCCCTCGTTTAGGCCAGCGCCTATTTCCCCAATATACAATGATATATACTAACGACTAAAATGAATCTCCATCTATTTATGTACTAATACTTTTTAAATTTCAAGATTTAAATAATTCTTTGATCATAATTATAATTTTAAAATGTGAGATTTACTGTACTTTTTAGTTTGTTATATAGTTTTTAAACGTGTAAGTTGCATCTTTTAAAAGTTAAGATTTTATGTCAAAATTCAAAGTTAAATTAAACTTGTGATTCTCAAAATTCAAATTGTATCAAATAAATTAGAATAGGAATGTTTTTTTTTTTGGTTAAAATATATTAAAAAAATAGAGGGATATATGAAAGAACTAATTATTACTGTATTATGTTGACAACTCAAATATGTCACTTTTTCATAATACATTAGAAGTTGGAGTATTTCAGTTACTCATTACTAGTACATTTCTTTTTAATTGTTCTGTTGTATTTTTTGAGAGTTAATTTAATTAAATTTTAAAATTATATTATATTAATTTAATATTTTAAAATAAAAATTAAAATATTTAAAAAAAATTATTTACTATAAAATATTATAATTTTTTCATGTCAATATATGATTAAAAAATATATATCTTAAAATTTTAGTAAACGTTTATATTATTTGATTTTTGAAAAGGAGATTATGACAATTAGGGAGGGAATATATATAAAAGACTAAAATGATCAATTTTCTGAGCTATTAATTATTTTTGACGGCGAGTTAGGTATATTCCAAGCCTCAAACTGCACACAATCTGTTTGATGATTTGTTTCAAAGAGTCCTCACATTCATATACCTCTTAATTGCTCTTTATCTGTTCGTGTTTAACAAAATCTTTGAGTGACTTCAATTATTCCTTATTTTCTGACTTATTATCTTTACCATATTGTGAAGTTTGAAGAAGATGCTTATAAAACGTCTATTTTCATCTTCATACGCCTTTTCCTCGTCGTCAGCTTCTCAGAATTTGTTTAAAATCGGAAGCATTTTGAAGAAAGCTCGGACATTTACAGATGCTGATGTTCTTGGGTATTCTAACCTGACCCACGACGCCAACCCATTGCACTTTGATGCTGAATGCGCCAAGAATGCCGGTTTCAGTGACTGCCTTGTTCCTGGAATGCTTATTGCTTCCTTATTTCCCAGGATAATTGCTGCCCAGTTTGTAAGTTTTAAGACCCCTAAATCATGTCCCTTTCTTTCAGATTTCATCAGGTGGATTGTTTAATCTAGAAGTTGATGTAGATAATCTGTTAAAATGGTTAAACTACAACGTTTATCCATTCGTGTATCTAGTGCCGGCAAAATGAACTCATATTTTATTTAAGAGAGCAGTACTAAAAACACCCTCGAACTTGGCACGAATTATTATTTGAGGGTGTATTTAAGCTTAGTTCGCCAAGTGGAGGAGTGTTTTTAAGCCTATCAATAGCTTAGGGACGAAACTAATAATTCGTGCCAAGTTCAAGGGTGTATTTTAGCTTAGTTCGCCAAGTTGAGGAGTGTTTTTTAAGCCTATCAATAGTTTAAGGATGAAACTAATAATTCGTGTCAAGTTTAAGGGTGTATTTAAGCTTAGTTTGCCAATTTGAGGGGTGTTTTTAAGCCTATCAATAGTTTAGGGATGAAACTAATAATTCGTGTCAAGTTTAAGGGTGTATTTAAGCTTAGTTTGCCAATTTGAGGGGTGTTTTTAAGCCTATCAATAGTTTAGGGATGAAACTAATAATTCGTGCCAAGTTCGAGGGTGTATTTTACCTTAGTTTGCTAAGTTGAGGAGTGTTTTTAAGCCTATCAATAGTTCAGGGACAAAACTAATAATTCGTATCCAGTTTGAGGGTGTATTTAAACTTAGTTTGCCAAGTTGAGGGGTGTTTTTAAGCCTACCAATAGTTTAGGGACGAAACTAATAATTCGTGTCAAGTTTGAAGGTGTTTTTAGTACGTCTCTCTTTATTCAACCTGTGTATATTTGTTTAAGTAGCTAAATATGCTGTAATGTTGAATGGGGAGGGTGCTGTTTAGGTCTAGTTTTTGTCGAACAATCGGTTAGTGTTAGTCTAACTCTTGGTTCTTTGGTAAATTTTCCAGCCAGGAGCTATATATGTTTCACAAACCTTGCACTTCAAATTGCCTGTTTATATAGGAGACGAGATCATTGCTGAGGTGCAGGCAGTAAGCATCAGACAAATAAAAAGCAAGTATACGTAAGTACCTCTTGGCTGAAGATTGATACCAAGATAAAGTCAGTATTCTGTAGTTCCTAATTGTGTTGCTCTTTGTGGTCCAGGGCAAAACTGTCAACAAAATGTATTAAACGCGATGGTCCTCTGGTTATTGATGGCGAAGCAACTGCAATGTTACCATCCCTAGTCATGGAACCACCAAACTTGGCAAGTACTTCAGGTTAAGTGATTACACCTTTGCTTGTCAGCAAAACAGTCTAAACCATGCACGAGCTTCTCCTAAAAATACGAAGGGAACATCCCTGTGAACTGCAATCCTGGATCATTTGCATCTACAAGTTCTAGACCCCATAGATGTCATTCAGTTCAAAGTCTTTATGTTTATGTTGCAACGTACAAGTAGTTAGCAAATGCTGATACTCTTAACCATCAAAGTCACATTTGATCATGAGCGTGAAAGCTTTGAGCTTTAAAATCTTTATCGAGTATTGAATTTTGATTCCTTTTCCTGTACTGTCAATGATAAAACAAGTAAACCACAGAAGACACAATTCATACACTCCACAGAAAGGGACGTGAATAACTTAAAATTTTATTAATCTTAGAGGGGATAAGTTTACAGCTAGTCCCGGCAACAAAGTACTTTTTATCTAAGCTCACATTACAGCTGGATTACCAGGTGAAAATAACATGGTCTTCTGAATTAGTCTTTCAAGCATGATCAACACTCATCTTTGTCCTAAATAACTGACTACTACTGTATAATTATGGATTACATCATGGGAAGTCCTTGCGGAGGAGCAAATGCAGGTGCATTAGGCATTTTCTTGTCCACGACAATGGCTTGTGTAGTGAGCACCATTCCAGCAACTGAAGCTGCATTCTGCAAGGCACATCTTGTTACCATGGCTGGATCAATGACACCAGCTTCTACTAAATCCTCATACTTGTCAGTCATTGCATTGTAACCCATCTTCCATTTGCTAGCCTTTATCTTCTCCACTACTACTTCCCCTTCGACTCCAGCATTCTGAGCTATCAAAGATGCTGGAGCTACTAATGCCTGCAACCATAATTAAACTTTAAAAAAGAAGAGGAAACAAGAAATATATATTGTTTTTGATAAATGATTCATCCAAATGCACACTGTGCAACAGGCTTTCACTAATTACAAACTTTTCCTTTGACACATGATTTTTGTCTAATAAGCAATCATAATAAAGGACAAGAAAATACTAAGATGAAGAAAAAAACATACGCTGGGCGTTATCATCAGTTGTTCAGTGTATGTTTCCCAATTAGATTTTGTCCTAGAAGTTAGCTCAGCGCCTAATCCATGGCAAATTCTTGATCCTTCCACCAACAGATAGTAGTTGGTCGGAAGATAGCTACCCCTCTCAGTATTAGCATTATAATACAACCATTTTGCTATAGAAAAGTTGCTAGTGCCTACTAGGTTAAGTGATACTGTTCAGCTGATTCTCTAGCACAGATAACTAAACACTCGAATTTCTCCAATCAAACAGTTTATGACTTGAACTTCTAGAGTACGGTTATTAGCTCACCAATCAATCATATTAAGAATGGTTACATTACCAAAAAAGACTTACCAAGGTGTCATAATGATAATTTAATAGGGTAACATAGCCACAAATATAAAACAAATAATGAGAGAACTTCTTGATTGAAGTAACTTGGGTGTTGTTTACCTTCTGCACAATGTCAGCACCCAACTTCTCATCAGGATCTTCAAGATTGTCCTTAATGGCAGGGACATAATTTGATAGATGAACCAAGGCAGCACCACCACCAGGTACAATTCCCTCTTCAATTGCAGCAAAAGTTGCATTTTTTGCATCCTCAATTCTAAGCTTGCGGTCCTCAAGCTCAGTTTCTGTTGCAGCTCCAACCTTTATGACAGCAACACCTCCAGACAACTTTGCAATTCTCTCAGCAAGTTTTTCGGAGTCAGACACTGATTCTGTCTCATCCAACTCCTTTTTAATCTGAGAAATCCTAGCCTGTATCTCATCCTTCGAGACATCATCAGCAAGGATGGTCGTTGAGTCCTTGGTGATGGTCACCTTTCTAACAAAACCTAGTGCTTCGACCGGGGTATTCTCAACAAGCATACACAAATCAGCTGCCTGGTACTCGGCTCCTGAAAATATACACAACCAGTACCTCAGGAAATGTACCCTTGTAAGGTAGATGCACCTAAGACTAGAGACGGGATGCTTGATACCAGAATTCAATCCAGTATCGAAGAGAAGCAGAAAGAATAGTAGCAACTAAAGGGATTCTCTTAACATAGACGTGCTAAATAAGCTGGAAAATTGTATAAATTCAAGGAGAGTAATAGTATGCATTATCTAAGAATTCTTCTGGCTTAACATCCCACCAGCACCGGGATAGCTACCTCCCCCCTTTCTCCTCAAACACACATTGAAAATAGGAAAAAAGGGCAGCCCGGTGAACTAAAGTTCTTTCTATGCGCAGGGTCCGGTGAAGGGCCCAACCATAAGGGTCTATTATATGCATCCTTGCCTTACATTTCTGCCAGAGGCTATTTCCTAGACTTGAAACCGTAACCTCTGATCACATGGCAAAAACTTTACCAAAGGCTCCCTTTCGGAAAATAGATATTAAAATAGGAGAAGAAAAACATTTTTTTTGAAAACAGTGCACTATGGTTCCTCCATTTATCTACTTCATTGTTAACTTGTAAGATTATTCTAAAGATGTCTAATCATACCAAAATGATGCTAACATTTATAAATGGACATCTCCATTGGACAAATGCCTTTGATATATGTCTGAAAAAACATAAACAGCTACACAACTAGTTTACTCTAACCAATATACTATTATCACTTTTGGGAAGTGGTAAATTAGGTTAGGCAAGTTCAACCACCTGTTACAATGGCAATATCTTGGAGAAGAGCCTTCCTCCTTTGACCAAAACCAGGTGCTCTGATGGCAGCAACATTCAGTATACCTCGCAGCTTGTTCACGATGAGAGTAGCCAAAGCTTCTCCAGTTACATCTCCAGCAATAATGAGTAGAGGGGCTCGTAATTGAGTTGCCTTCTCCAAGAGGGGCATAATATCCTTGATTGCTGAAATGTCGTGATCTGTAACCAACACTCTAGCATTCTCAAATTCAACAATTAATTTCTCCTGATTGGTGATGAATTGTGGGGAAATATATCCCTTATCAATCTGCAAAGAACAGAGCAAAGCTTGCGTTAACATATATTACAGGCAGTGCAACAGTACAGAACCCACAGTTTCTGTCTCAAACCCTATGTATGTACATGATAACCAAAAGTCCTGCTTAGAGTTAGATATATTTTGTAATCCACATTCTCAACTCAGAACCCGCGACATCTAAACCTTGGATCTCCAACTGAGTACAGTTGAACTACCAACCAAATAGAAAAATGAAAACAATGGAGGATACATTCTCGTCTAAGTAGTTACATACCTGCATCCCTTCTTCAACACGGACAGTTGTTTCAAAGGAAGAGGATGACTCAATAGATAGAACACCATCAGGACCAACTTTGTCAATTGCATCAGCAATCATGGTTCCAATGGCATCATCATTTCCAGCAGAGATAGAAGCAATAGCTGGTGGGAAGACAATTATTTGCAAAATACTTATTGCCATCCATTATAGCAGTAACAAAAGAAGAAAAGTTAATTACCTTTGATGTCATCACGACCTTTAACAGGCCTAGCCCTCCGTTCCAGCATTGCAATCAAAGCATCAACAGTTTTGTCAATACCCTTCTTCAGAGAGACTGGATTTGCTCCAGATGTAACACTTAAAAGACCAAGTTTAATGATTTCCCGGGCAAGAACTGATGCAGTTGTTGTCCCGTCACCAGCAGCATCATTGGTTAGGCTTGCAACCTTCAACATAAACACTGAAGTTTCAGTACACAAATCAAGGAATATGATAAATGTGACAATCGATCTCTTACTGTCTGTCTTTTGAGCAATTGATCAGATACAGGACAGATTTAACAATGATCTTCATGGAAGAAAATAACCAACCTCTCTGATAAGGGTGGCGCCTGCATTTTCCATGGCATCAGCTAGCTCTATAGCTCGAGCAATCGTGACTCCATCGTTAACTACTTTTGGGGTATCATAGTCATCTAAAACCACATTCCTCCCTATAGGAAAGTAATAGGCCATCAAGAGTTCACACAAACAAAGCATTACATCATAACAGAGCTAAAATAGCATGAAATCCACAGGCTACACTGATTGCAGCAATGCTGGAGGAGGAAAAAACAATTCTGGCTTCAAAAGGAACGTCTCTTTTGATGAAATAAATGGAAATTTTACTTTGTTATATTTTGGCAATGTCATATTTTTCTGTGTTTTCACACAGGAAGGATGATAGACACATTATATTGATACATCTGCTAAATATCTCTGTTTAAACACTTTGCCTCCACAGGTATGGTCATCAAATTCTCTACATTAGTTCACTCCCTAAGCGCACTGCATAGTCAACTGGATTCACTATCACTAAGATTACTACAAGCGGAAGATATCCATAGCTCTACATTGTGGAGATGTGAGGGAAAAAAATCCAACAAACAATGAGTTTCAGCTTATTATCTGCCTCAAGTATACCTAGTTTGCTAAGAAAGGAAATAAAATGGCCCATAAGCTAAATAAAGAGGTAACACATAGCAGTAGAAACCCTTAGAGAACCAGTTTTCTTGTTCCCAAGGACAAAGCTAGAAGTTATCGTTAGATATAAAAGGACCTGAGAACTCATAATAAAGTTTCAAAACATGGAATATGAATATAAACTATGAACGCATTTGATATGATGACGAAAATCATTTTCAGGTGTTTGATACGAGGAAAGTCATTTTCCCCCCATCAAAAGGGAGCAAATTACTTCATTTTCCTTGCGATTTTAACTTTTAACTTCATTTTTTACTTGTTTCAACTAACAATAAGTTAATCAAAGCTGCTCTATGATTAATCTTGAATATACTTTCTTCCTAACCGAACACCATTGAAAAATGACTTCTGCCATAGCAAAGACATTATAGTACGTCAGAACTTCCATTGATCTGTAAGTTTGAAGATTAAGAATACGAAACATACCCCTAGGACCAAGAGTGGCACCAACAACATTAACGAGCTTATCAATTCCTGCCTGAAGAGCAGCTCTTGATTTCTGGTCAAAGGCAATATCTTTAGCATTTGCCCTTACTACTAGTCGGCTCTTTGAAGCCTTATTGTTGAATATCTGTCCCCGCAATTGATTTACCCTTCTTCCTTTCAACCCCACCTGCATTAAAACCCCAATAGACCAAAAAACAGTTAAAGATGACAACTTTAAGCAGATCCCAAAAAAAAAAAAAGACTCACAAGTATAAAGATCCCAACAAAGAAGCTAAGATGAGAATGAATGTACCTGTTTAGATGAAGAAGGAAGGATAGATACAGTGGAGATTCCATTTGCTGATGCCATTATCACAAGAAAGTGTATACTGAAAGAGGGTTTAAGCAGAGTTAGGTGGGAAAGTGTACACTGAAAGAGGGTTTAAGCAGAGTTTGGTGGGACTTGGGAGCATAAGGTTAAGTAGGAAAAATAATGATCCCGCCGTGCTACCTTTAACTTGGCGCAATATTCAAAAAAAATTAAAATTTATAGTTTAAAATTATTCTGAGATATTTGTATAGCCGAAAATTATTTCATTAAGGATAAAAGTAAAATTTTAAGGCTAAATTATTCTCAATTAGAGTAAAGTAATATTTTTTTAGGACAGATCAAAAAGAAAAGAGTGTCGTATAAAATAAGATAGGGGAGTATTCCTATTTGAAAATTTAAACATTTGAAGTGTGGGCACATTTAAATATTTAATTTGGCTGTCCAACATATAAGATCACTGTTGCTTTGATACTATATAATTCCTCTGTCTCATTTTTACATGTTGTATTCTTAGCTACACAATATTTAGATAATCTTATAACACAAATTAAAAAAAAAAATAAAAAATATTTTTTAAAAAATATTGTATCAAATCAAAAAATTTAAGTAAAATGAGCTAACTCTTTCCTTCTTAAACAATATATAAATTATTTGAAAAATTAATCAAATCCACTTTTGTTTAAGGTATTATAATATATATTTTTTTAATTTTACCAAATGTTACCCTAACTATGAAAACAATTATGTTAAATATAATTAACCAAACGGAAATCCAGAAACAGACAATTATTTTGGTTTAGCTTTTACCAAATTTAATTTTACCAAATGTTACCCTAACTATTTACCAAATCCACTTTTGCAATTAATTTTGGTTTAGCTTTTAACGGATGTCGTGAAGAACGTGCGCCAAATATGAAAATGAGGAACACATTTAAAGTTGACAGAATTCACATGCACACGGAAATCCAGAAACAGACAATTGATAGAGGGCCATGATGGAATTATATATTTTTTAAATTTTAAATTCTTCGTCCTGTGTTTTTATTCAACTAAAAAAAATTACGCCCCCATTAATTAAAATGAGTTTATGATTATTTTACTTTCATTTATATATGTTAATAATTTCACTGATATGTGGTTGTTGTAATACTTCTTCTATCTATTTTTATTTGTTGTAAAGTTTATGAATTACAATTATTTTTTTATTATATTTTTTAAAATATTATATATTTAGTAAAATTATCTCAATCATTTACTATATCTTAATTCTTATATCAAATAAATAAGGGACATTTTTGACTGTGAAAATATAATGTATAATTTATTTTTATTAAATATTCTCAAGTTTTCGAGAATTAGCACTTCACTAATTGAAGCAGTAAAAGTTGATTCAAAAAAAGTTTTAATTATTTTTTCTGTTAAGAAACAATTTTTATACTGCATAATAGTACTATTGTGACAATTTTTAAAAAACCGGTAGCAGCAAAAATTCGAACTCGGCCAGTTTGTCCCTTTCCTATATCACCTCCCCGCCGTTTCTTTTTCCAAAAAATAAAATCAATCAAACACAAACTTTTGAAATTTTGATTCTTCAAAAATCACGAAGAAATTATTATTTGAATTGATGATCATATTGATGAAAAATGTACAGACGAAAACAATGGAATCCCATGTTTTTGTCGTTTGTGATTTTGGTTTTCATGGCAAATCGGGTTGCTGGGGAGATGAATACCAGCTCCAATTCCACGGGGATGCAGCTAATCAAGTCGATGCTCGCTTCACGAGTCAAAGATTTATCAAAAATTCTGACAAAAAATTTGAAAGGACAACTGGATTTTTGCATTGAAAATGTGTAAGTCATTACTATATTTTTCTTTTTTGGGGTTATAAATCAACTAACTTTTATGTGCTTGCATTATTTGGGATTCATATGATCATGCTAATTCTCGGTTTTTGAGACGAGAGTTCCCAGGAAACAACCTCTCTACCTCTGTGAGGTAGTGGTAAGGTCTACGTACATTCTATCCTCCCAGATGTCACTTATGAGATTCCATTGAGTATATTATTGTTGTATGAATATGCTAATTCTCTGTTCATGCTACATTAGTTTGTAAAATTTAAAAAAAATTAATTGGGGGCAGGGAAACTGAGGAGGAGATTACAACTTGTAGATCGAACAATAATTGTAAACCAGCTCAACTACTGAGATTCTGTTATATTAGGTGTGGTTGGCTATACGAATTCTCAATAATGGTTCCATTTGATTTATCACCCTTTTTCCCTATCATCATAGCAGTAACAACCTCTCTATCTTTATAAGGTAGTGGCAATGTCTGTCTATATTTTACGCGAGACCCCACTTGTGGGCTTTCACTGGTATATTGTTGTTGTTGTTATTGCTGCAATAATAATAATGTTGTGATGTATATGAAGTGTAAGAAAGAAGTTCTTCTGCTCTTCTCTTGTTAAACAAGGAAAAACATGCTGAATGAGTAAAGATAGTTGTGATTCTGCCAATAATCTTGTCGTAAAAGGGAATGGAATTGTTTTTCTTTTCCTCAAATTTGTTTCATTTTTTTCTGATGGTGTTTTGGCTTTGATGATTCAAATATATGGAAGGTTACAATTTGGTCTCAGTTGATAATGTTTGATTATGTTACAGAGACGCCGAGTGGGAGGCTGCTTTCAATTTCTCCGGTGACACAGATTTTTTTCAAACGTGTATGAAACAGACAAAAGGTAATAGATGCTGAATAAAGTTCTCTGAGATACTTTATCTTTTCCACTTTGAAATCTGCTTGTCTATCTAGATCACATATAAAATCTTGGAGGATGATGTTAGCATATAGGATTACGGACATAATGTGCCTTTCCATTTTTGGTAATGTGAATAATAGACTCACTTTACTCATGACTAATCATCAATTTCTGCAATGTGATAGAGCTGTTAATGGCATTAAATCTCCCTTCTAGTCTTTGTCTTTATATTCACAATGTCTTTGGTGGCCTGATAGGGGATGTTCAGCAGCGCTTGTGTACGGCATCAGAAATAAAGTTCTATTCTACTAGTTTACTAGAAGTGGGGGATGAAAGTGGCACGGCAAAAAGTTCCAATTACCTGAAACCAAACAAGAACTGTAACCTATCATCATGGATTTCTGGATGTGAGCCAGGATGGGCTTGTAGTGCTGGAAATGACACGAAAATTGACTTCGAAAATGAGAAGGAGATCCCACCTAGAACTCTAGATTGTCAATCTTGTTGTGAAGGCTTCTTCTGTCCTCATGGTCTAACCTGCATGATACGTAAGTATCTGGATTCTGGAAGTTAATAATAGCTGATACACTAAGTTGCTGAAAACTTGTTTGTTATCTGCGTTAATTATTTATCTCAAGTCAGTTGATAAGCAAACAAAATTTGAGAATAGCTCAACACTTCGATTTTTTTTTCTTGAGCTGCTCTAAGGTTCAACAGCAAGCTGTGATTTTTGTTAGGCCTTTCTGATTATTCTTTTTTTTTTTTTTACCTTTGATACATTTGTTTATTTTGGTTTTCCAATTATTTAGCTCGAAGCAGTTGATAGCAAATCACAACCTAATATTGCTAAAAGGACAAGCCCATATATACATATATTTAATCTTCATCTTGAACTGCTTTCTGCATTTGTTTGGTCTAACAAATATTTAATCAATGACATTTAGTATACTTTTTGATCATTATTTTTCTTTCCCTCTTGTTGATTTTTTTTCTTTTTTGGTTTTCCTTTTCTTCCCTTGAAGCCTGCCCGATGGGTGCTTATTGTCCTCTTGCAAAACTCAACACATCCACTGGTATATGTGATCCGTAAGTTTCATATTTCCTGCCGGAAGAGTTGTTATTATAATTATTCTTTTTTACCTAAACAAACATACATTCACTTTCTTGACCCGATATTACTGCCTGAAAAATGCAGCTACCGCTATCAACTTCCTCCTGAGGACTCCAATCATACTTGTGGTGGAGCAGATGTGTGGGCTGATTTTATGAGTGCTACAGAACTTTTTTGTTCGGCAGGATTTTACTGTCCAACAACTGTCCAGAAGACCCCTTGTGAAAAAGGGTATTTATTTTTCTCCCAAAAAAGTGGTTCATTTGCATTTTTCCTGCAAGTTTAGGCAGAGGAATGCAGAATATATTCTTTTGCATTTTGCGCATCTTTTCGCTCATATTCATAAGCTCATGCCAATCCCATTTACTCACCTACAACTGATTTATGTTTTTTTTCCAGACATTACTGCAGAGCTGGTTCAACAGAACAAACAAGTAAGTCTTTCTCTTGAATAACAGTCAGTTGTATTTCAGTATAGAGAGTTTTCTTGTCAGTTGTATTTCAGTATAGAGAGTTTTCTTGTCTTTTTGGTTGCTTATCTGTATATGAATTGAGTTTGATGCCTCTAGATATATAGTACTAGTGAAAATCACTTGTCAAATCTCTTCCCATTTGTTGTCTCGTTAAACAACCTATATTTGATTTTTTTAAAAAAGAAAATCAAGAACAAAAGTGTACCGATATTGTTGAGGACTCTGCAGCTTGTTAGCTCCAACTGAAATACAGTAAGAGGAATTCTTGGATACTCAGTTGCAAATTAGGCATGTTGTCATCTCAATAATGGCCTTTCCTTAATCTGCTGGCGACCATTGCAATAAGATCAAATAAATCGAAGTATGTTATGATAATAATGGCTAGAAGATCCACGACATGTCAGGATGTGAAAAAAAATTGATCTACTTCACACACTGTAACAACTTGCTTCAAATTCTTTCTTCTGAAAGGATCATTTATTTGACTTGCTTTGAAGCATATATTATTTTAGCTGTGGGGTCCAGCCCCTTCTTTTGTTTTTCAACAAACCCAGATTTGTTTTAAAAAACCGGGTAAATACCGGCTACCAACCTCTGTTTTTTGTCAACTTGGGAGGCTGCCTATCCTCTGATTGGTCAGAGGTGGAGAAATTTTTTTAGGGCTTCTGCTCTTGTTTCAAATACATCAAAATAAAGAGAAAAAAAAGGAGTCACAGAGAGAATAAAATAATTGAGTATTTTATCTGTAAGGTATTTGTGAAGAAAAATAAGTGTGAGCGAAATTTTAGTAAAGTGAAAAATCAAAAGAGAATATTTCTTTTGTGTGTGTAGAAGTGTATTGTACTCTTGCCTGCATGGTATAAAATTCCTTACTATAGTAATATCAGTTGCTCCTCTTGACCCGTGGTTTTTCCCTTATTTAGAAGGTTTCCACCTAAAATTCTTGGTGTCGTTATTTTTCCATTTTTGTGACATATTTATTTTGTGTTAGTTCATATTTTTTCCCAACATTAACATTAGCTTCAAGACAATACAACATGTTTTTGCTGCTGCATATCCCGTAGACAAAATGGATGTATATTAAGTAAGAATCTTTGCATGTGATATTTTGTTACTTGAACATGCCAAATGATAAAAAACGCATAACAGTTATTATTCACATGCAGGCTGCTACAGATTCGCAACTTGTGAACGTCAGACAGCAAACCAAAATATTACTTTTTATGGTGTCATGTTTTTCGTAAGTCATAATCTCATTCTTAAGCTATCCAGTCCGTGACTATCCATTTAATTGTTGTGCTTGTGTAAATATTGCTTTTGAGTTGGTTAGCATTGCATGCCTATGCATGTTTTATTTGTTAGGCTTGAAGCGGAAGGAGTAAACTGAAAACTGGTGAAGAAGGAAGAGATGGACGAAATACTTTCGTGTGGTGGATGCAAAACTGATAGAAAGAGGACCCACAAGGGGAGATTTATATCTTTCGTCTGGCTGACCAACTCATTTGAGACGAGGGAAGAGCGGAAACGGGATATTGTATATTCGCTCTCAGGCTAACCATTTCCTTTTAGAAAAGGGAATAGGGAAGGGAAGATCAAGATAATCCATCTATCCATCTTTCATTTAGCTTACCATTTCTCTTCAAGGGCAAGAGGAAAGCGGAGAGAATCAACTGGACATAATTTGTTATCCTTCTATCCCAATCAAAGTGGAGTAAAGCTCTGAAACCACAAAAACAAGGACACATGTGTCCAAGATAATAATACATCTTGTAGTCGCTTCCCTTCAAATTTTCATCTTCGCAAGTCACAACTAGCAATAGGCTTCTGAACTTTCTTTGCTTTAGAGTTCTTTCCATTCAAGCAACTTGTCTCAATTGGGAAGTAGAGGAAATACAAGAACAATATTTCAATTGAACTGGTTGTTGACAACATACAAGAGACTTCTCCTATAGGAGTTTAGTCTACAAATGAGGAAAATACCTATATTATGATATTCCTAGTCATAACAGAATTCAGAAGGATACCAATAACCAATATATAATCTAGCTCATTATTATTACTTATCTCGACTTTCAAGATGCCCATCAAACTCAAGTGGTGAAGTAACCTGAGGTGAAGTCAATTGTACAAGAAGTAAAATCAACTTAAGACTACCTTGAAAGAAAACTGACTAGATAGTGACATGACTGAATTTGAAGACATGGAAGCTTCTAGCTTAACTAGATCCCTGAAAAAAAGAAAGCACACTGCTAGTTTGACTAGACTGTTGACAACTCATGTGCTGTCTGGTGATGATTTGATGATGATGTCACTGATGGGGAAAGTCTCATTGCATGCGTATATGGCATTGGCTGTTGATATTTGTCATTGGACAACTAAGTAACACTAATGGGAAACCTTCGCTAGGAGGCAACACAACGTTGGTGGAGATGACATGTTGCTTTGGATTACGATGACGTATTAGCAGACAACAGAGATATACTACTAACCTGATAGGTTAGTTGTGGAATACTGGCTTGACAGAACAACAATATGGAGTGATGAATTAATTATAGACAAATGTGGTACTTGGTACTGGAATTGATCATAATAATTTAGAAGAGACCAAGAAGAGGTGGTATTATATTACTGATATTCAGACTATATCAACTGAACCATGTGATTGGAGAGTTGTTTGGGCTTAGTAATATGCAATGGATGTCTATTCTGTAATTCAGAAGTTTTGTGTTAATGGAACTTTGAAATGTTCTCTTAAGTTATATCTTACAGATTCTCCTTTTATCTGAAAAAAGAAATGTACTATCATCAGATTTGCGTACATTTCATTCTGTAGATATATTGGATTTCTAATATATATGATTTTCTGTTCAAGCATTTTGCCACAATTAAAGATGCACATATTTGTTATTTATACATACGTAAGATTCAGATGTTACACAAATTTCTAAACTGGTTTTTCCATTTCCAATAGGGTGCAATCATGCTTGTACTTCTTATCATATACAACTGTTCTGACCAAGTTCTGAGCAGTAGAGAACGAAAACAAGCCAAGTCCAGAGAAGCCGGGGCAAGAAGTGCAAGGGAAAATGCTCAGGCACAAAACACATGGAAATCTAACCTCGCTAGCATGGGGTCTCAATTGTCGAAGACATTCTCCCGTAGAAAGTCAACAAGGCAGGACATGCAGAGTAGTGATCAAAATAGACCTGGTAAAGATTCTGGCTTGCCCTTGCCCCCAGGTATTTCTCAGGCAAAAGCAAAGAAGCAACAAAACCTCAAGAAGATGATCAATGAATCTGAAGACCAGCCTGACAGTGAAGGTTCAAACATTGAAGCTGGGAATAAAAAGTCCAAAAAGGACAAGGGTAAACAGTTACATTCAAGGACTCAAATTTTTAGATATGCATATGGACAAATAGAGAAAGAAAAAGCTATGCAGGAGCAGAACAAAGACATGACGTATTCTGGAGTAATCAACATGGCAAATGAGTTTGAGATAAGGCCCAGGCCTCCTATTGAAGTTCACTTCAAAGATTTGACACTTACTTTGAAGGGAAAAAACAAGCATCTGTTGAGATGCGTAACAGGGACATTATCACCTGGCCGTGTTTCTGCTGTTATGGGTCCATCTGGCGCTGGAAAGACAACATTTCTATCTGCATTAACTGGAAAAGCTGCAGCAGGGTGTACTACAACTGGTTCGATTCTCATAAATGGAAAGCCTGACTCTATTCAGTCTTACAAGAGAATTATTGGCTATGTTCCTCAAGATGATATAGTGCATGGAAATTTGACAGTGGAGGAGAATCTTTGGTTTAGTGCTCGGTGCAGGTATGCCACAATTGCTTTGTTACTATTTATCTAAAGCTTAGTTGTTGCTGACTCAATATATTCCAAAAATCAGTATATTCATTTCTGAACGTAAAGCAGTCCTCAATTTCTATTTCAATAGTGAATCTTTGACTTCTATGAATAGTTTGATTTAGAATTTGATTGTTTTCCTTATGTTCTGAAAAATATGTTTGCAAGTTACAAAAGTTCAATTATGTCGTTTTGCCTGTTTCTTCATACCACGAGTCTGCTATTTCAGAGGTTATAGAATCCAATAATTTGGTGTTTCCAAAAGTTGTAGGAGTACTTTCTTTGTCCTTATTGTTGGATTTCTGCATGATACTTATGTTTATTTTAAAAGCAACTCTCAGAAACTTGTTAACACCATTTTTTTTTTTGAGACAGTAACAATTTGTATTTCTATTTCTGAAAAAACCAAAACTTGTCACAACTTAGTACAGGTTCCTAATTTCAAAATATAAGAGAGTATACAGGAAGATGTCAACACAATGTTTTGCAACGGATTTTTGAAAGTATCCTTTTTGAGGTCTGAAATGTATAAACTTCATAGTATTTGAAAAAATATCAGGAAACAAAAAACTAAGTACTCTTTTCTGGAAAAGAGTTCTTGCTTCTTGTGTTTTTTTTTCCTTTGCAGTTAGCTTTCTAGTTTGCCACTAATAGCTTCACATTAATTCTTATGTGCTCGTCAATGTTGAATCGCTATCGCAGATTGGCTGCTGATTTGGCAAAACCAGAAAAGGTTTTAGTTGTTGAAAGAGTCATAGAGTCCCTTGGATTGCAACAGGTGAGAGATTCTCTTGTGGGGACAGTAGAGAAGCGAGGCATATCTGGGGGTCAGAGGAAGCGAGTTAATGTTGGACTTGAAATGGTTATAGAACCTTCGCTGTTAATTTTAGATGAACCAACTTCTGGTCTGGATAGCGCTTCATCTCAGTTATTGCTTAGAGCACTTCGTCGTGAAGCTCTTGAAGGAGTGAATGTATGCATGGTGGTTCATCAACCAAGGTATTGTTTGCAGTCATAGTTTTCTCTCTTCAGTCTTCCAATCAAATGCTGATTGTACGATAACAACCGAAATATGAATCATGGTAGCGAAGAGGTTTCCAGCAGTCATACCAATCGGAATTTTGTAATCCGCTCCCACATTATGGAACAACATTCTGATTTTGAGTCTCATTTTAACAACTCCTTTATTATTCCTGTTTCTAGACAGGCTAGAAGTAAGAGAATAACATGTCTATAGCTTGATTTCCTCACAAATTTATCCCTTAATTGCACATTCACATCTAAAATCCTCGTCTCTTTTTGATGCAGAAGTAATAGAATAATTTATATTTAGCTAGATTTAGTAACAGATAATTGTTTGTTAATTTCTGGTCGCTGTCCTTGATTTATTAATTAATTGTGATATGTTGTATCTAGTTAGAAACAGTCTCTCTATAA
Source organism: Solanum virginianum (assembly GCA_000787875.1). Lineage (NCBI taxonomy): Eukaryota > Viridiplantae > Streptophyta > Magnoliopsida > Solanales > Solanaceae > Solanum > Solanum virginianum. The sequence goes on from DF357725.1 coordinate 114,292, forward strand.
TCCTAAATGGGCTTTGGAAGCATTTTTGCTTGCAACAGCTAAAAGGTTCAGAAACGTGTTAGCCAAAGTTGTATTCTCCTCTCATTAAATGACAGAAAATCTCTTGTTTCAGCTATTCTTTGTTTAGGATGTTTGACGATTTTATACTTCTAGCCAAGGGTGGCCTTACAGCATACCATGGACCCGTGTCAAAAGTTGAAGAGTACTTTTCAGGACTTGGAATCAATATCCCAGATCGTATTAATCCTCCAGATCACTTCATTGATATTTTAGAGGGAATTTATAAACTTCCAGAAAGTATAGGAGTAAGCTATAAAGATCTTCCTCTTAAATGGATGCTTCATAATGGTTACACAGTACCACCAGACATGCTAGGTTCTTCGGGATCAGGAGCTTCTTCGGCTGGTGATAATTCAGCTCATGGAGGAAGAATGGCGTCTGTTGGTCCTGATCAATCTTTTGCAGGAGAGCTCTGGTCGGATGTCAAATCCAATGTTGAACAGCAGAAGGACCATATGCAGCACAGACTTTTGGAGTCAAAAGACTTGTCGAACCGAAAAACACCTGGTTACTTTATCCAATATAGATATTTCCTTGGAAGGTATTACTAGCTCCTTTCATTCCCAATGCCATACTTGTTATTTATTCATTGATATATGCTAGCAAGTCATTTATTTTGTTCTCAAATTCTATAGTATTTTAAATATGTCCAGTGTGCTTTCCCGTAGTTGAGAGTATATATATTTACATAATAGCTAACATGCCAAGAGGCTGACAAGCAGATTTAAGGTATTTAGTCACAGTTTATGAGGAAAATATGTTACAGTACATTCTTTGCTTTATGAATATTTCAAGTTAGTCTGTGATATTCCATGAATGGCATCTACTAACAGTTTACTACTGTATATTATTCAGACTCAGCAAGCAGCGACTGCGGGAAGCGAGGGTACAAGCGGTCGATTATCTTATACTATTACTTGCTGGGGTCTGCTTAGGTACACTTGCTAAAGTGAGCGATGAAAGCTTTGGAGCACAGGGCTACCTTTACACAGTCATTGCAGTTTGTAAGTTAAAACTTTGACACAGCTGATAAATGTACTTGTCTTATTTTGCTTCGGCAAGTGCAATTGGTGAAGTTACAAGTTTTAGAAGGTGCATCAATTTCTGAGTTCTGCTTGAGAAATTTGCGAAACACCGATCATGATTTCTAGTAGCAGTTAATCTCTAACTCATGACTAATAAATCCATTTCTTCTTAACAAATTGAAAGGGTTTTTGCAAATACAATATATGCTGCATTTGGAGATTAGCATAGCTTAAATGATCATATCAAGCAGGCAAACTTTTTTTGGTTGAATAAAATAACTCCTTGTTGCTTGTCTGAACTTCATTACTAGTCACTGCATTATTACTAACCAATAGAAAGCATCTTGAATTTCAAAAAAGCCAAGATATCATAGAAACTGAGAAGTATAATAGGAGAAGAGAAGAAAAGCAAAAGCTTCCAAGCAGTGACCAAATATATCCGCTTCTTCACACCTAGAGCATGGATTTTAAAATCAGAATGTTTAGATTAAGAACTTGGATTAATGATAAGCTTGGTATCTGTCGCTCTACAAGTATGTCTTGTCTACAAGGTATAAAACCATGAAACTTCTAAAAGGAAATTGTGTATGTTAGTTCCTTTTGCTTGATGCTGAGCGTTTAACTAGCCTTTTCCATATGTGCTAAAACCTTGTTCTGATCTAACACAATGTTTACTCTTGACTCCCAGCTCTCCTCGGCAAGATTGCAGCATTGAGGTCATTTTCTCTAGACAAAATATACTATTGGAGAGAGAGTGGATCCGGCATGAGCAGCTTGGCTTACTTTACGGCCAAGGATACACTTGACCATTTCAATACAATTGTAAAGCCTGCAGTTTATCTATCAATGTTCTATTTCTTCAATAATCCAAGATCCACTATTTGGGATAATTACCTCATCTTGCTTTGTCTAACATACTGTGTTACGGGAATAGCTTATGTTTTGGCCATCTACTTTGAACCTGGTCCAGCTCAACTGGTGGGTTTGTTGAACTTAAATGGTTATATAATATGAACCCTTTACTCTGATTCTATACGTACAAACTAATTTTGTCTGTCCAGTGGTCGGTGTTGCTACCAGTTGTTTTGACTCTCATTGCAAACCAAGACGGAGACCCACTTATGGCACAAATAGGAAATTATTGCTATCCTAAATGGGCTTTGGAAGCATTTTTGCTTGCAACAGCTAAAAGGTTCAGTGCATTCTTTCTCTATTTGTAGCTGATATGTCGGAATGATTTATTTCTTTAATGCTTTAGAATTGTCTTGCCTGGCATGATAAATTCCTGCTAGATTTACACTTAGCTTGTCACTAGCCATCAGGCATTCAGAATCGAATGTATCTGGTCTTTGGCACTACAAATGTTCTTAAGGCCAAGTCTGGACAATGTTAAAGAATTCGTTCCAACGTAAAGTTCCTGTTCCTTTTTTCAACAAAATTATTTTGCTTCCAGGTACTCTGGTGTGTGGCTGATCTCAAGATGTGGTTTACTAAAGATGAGGAACTATGATCTTCGTCACTTTTATTATTGCTTGCTATACCTCATCCTTGTGGGCCTTCTCAGCCGTTGTATCGCATTCTTCTGTTTGGTGATATTCCATAAAAAATAAGTCATCTCTGTTCTCTTGCTTCATTGCTCGGTATTCTACCGCGATCAAGGTAGAATGCATGTTTGCAGACTCAACTAACAAAATGTTGTCAAAAACAATGTGTACAAGAACTCTTCGTATACGACCAACTTCCAGCAACAAGGTAAAATGCAGTATAAAATGGCCTGTGTTGGCAACTGAAAGTAAACAATTTTTGCAGAAATGTACATGTACATATGTGCTAATTTTAGTCTCTGGAAGTGTTACTTACTTCCTGAATCTTGTAAAGAGAAATGGTTGAATGCAGTCTTGACTACTTCCTTAATTTTCCCCCAGTACCCTTTGGAAGTTGACAAGGAGATCATTGTGCAGTTACTGCTCAGAAATTGCTGGGACAAAGGTACCAAAATATTAATGTGAATTATGGAAATAATAATGTCCGAGTTGGGATGTTTCAAGTGAATCTTTATTTTTAAAATTTTTGAGCTGT
>DF357725.1:123583-135622 GCA_000787875.1 Solanum virginianum
GGGAACATTATAAATAGGAGAGACTAGGAGTCATTCTATGTATCCATCATCCTTATACAAAGGAGAGCTTAAAAGAGCTAAAGTGAAAGAGAAAGAAGGAGAAAAAGAGAGAGAAAAAAAGGTGAAGCTAGAAAGATGATTCTAGCAATTTTGTGAGTTGTAATTTTCTCTTATATTATTAATATAAAGTGTGTGTAAAGAGTATTTTCTACTTCCTAAATTCTTTCGGGATATCCAACATTTGGTATCAGAGCAGAAAGATCGAGTGGCCAGCATATTAGAGGAAAATGCACAATCTGGGATTGTGAAGTTGTTGTCAGGGACAAAACTTACTTGGTTATTGTTGATATTACCAAGTCACTATTGTGGATCTAGCAAGTTCGTCTACCTCAGGGACAAAACTTACTTGGTTTTTGTTGATATTACCAAGTCACTATGGTGGATCTAGCAAGTTCGTCTACCTCAATTGAAAAGCTCAATCACAGTAATTATAGCAATTGGAGTACTCGAGTCCAGTATTATTTGTTGGGGCAGAATTTATAGAGTATCGTTGGAGGTAATGAAACCACACCACCAACTGATCCAGAAGAACTTAGAAAATACAAAATTAAGAGTGACAAGGCCATGTACACACTTTCAGTAACAATGAGGATAATCTTCTGCAGTATATAAAAGAAGCTAAAACACTAAAGGAGGCGTGGGATACATTAGCTTCTTTGTTTACAAAAACAAATGAAGCAAAGTTGCAGCGACTCGAGAATGAGTTGAGGACACTCTCACAGCGTGATATGATGGTCAATCAATATATTACCAAAATAAAAGCAATATGTTCAGAAATCTCCAAGATGGATCCAGAAAATGCAATCTCTGCAACACGAATGAGGAGAATTATCATCCATGGTCTACGACCAAAATACACTGCTATCGTGACTGCTACACATGGATGGGTTAAAGAACCAACTTTATCAGAGTTGAAAAATTTCCTAGCTAATCAAGAAGCGCTAGCTAAACAAATGGCTGGAGATACAGTTAAAGATGAAGAAAAAGCTCTCTTCTCTAATAAGAAAAATTTTAGAGAAATAAATGAGAAAAAGTATAGAGGATGGTAAAAGCATCACCAAAAGAAAAGCTTCCAACCTGGGGGAGCGAAAGAAGAGTATCATAACAACAATAAATGAGACAAGAGGAATTAACGACAGATTGGTGAATGTTATAACTATGGAAAGAAATATCACTTTGCTCAGGATTGCTGGAGCAAAAGAATTGAAAGCAATAATAGTCCCTGGCATGGAGAAGAATCTTCTATCAGTTGCACAACTCACAAATTCAGGGAATTTTGTGGTGTTCAGTCCAACTGATGTCGAAGTATATAAACATATCAGACCCACATGCAAACCAATTATGGAAGGAAGAAGGCTTGAGTCTGTTTACGTGATGAATGCTCAAACAGCATATGTAAACAAGACAAGGAAGAATGAGACAATAGATTTATGGCATAGTAGATTGGGACATGTCGGCTATCACAAATTGAAAATAATGATGAAGAAGATAATGCTTAAAGGACTTCCCCAACTTGATGTACAAGAAGATACAGTATGTGCTGGTTGTCAATATGGTAAAACATATCAATTTTCATTTGAAGAATCCAGATTCAAAGCTAAAAGTCCACTTGAACTAGTTCATTCAGATGTCTTTGGCCCAATCAAGCAAGCATCGGTGAGTGGTTATCGCTACATGATAACTTTTATTGATGATTTTTCAAGATATGTCTGGGTAGATTTTATGAAAGAAAAGTCAGAAGCCCTTGAAAAGTTCAAATCATTTAAGATGACAGTCAAGAATGAACTAGATTCAAAAGTAAGATGCTTACGAACGAACAACGGGGGAGAATACATGTCTACAAAATTTTAAAAATTTTTGCGGCAAAGCAAAATCAAAAGGCAATTGACTTGTCTAGGAACTCCTCAACAGAATAGCATTGCTGAAAGAAAGAATCGTCACCTGATAGAACTTTGCAGAAGTATGCTACATGCAAAGAATGTTCCACCTCGATTTTGGGCTGAATGTATGAAAATAACGGCTCATATAATAAATCGATTGCCTCAAGCAAATCTGGGATTTGCTTCTCCATTTGAGAAATTATGGAGGTTCAAACCAGCTGTTGGTCACTGTCGCGTATTTGGGTGTGTATGTTATGTGTTCATACCTGATCATCTATGTGGAAAGTTTGATAAAAAGGCGATGATCACTTTCTTATGTTATTAATATAAAGTGTGTTTAAAAAGTATTTTCTACTTCCTAAATTCTTTCGAGATATCCAACATGAACCACCCCAAAGGGTCTCGATGATCTTCTTTCTACGTATTATCTAACTAGACTTCGCATTAAACGGTTTTGATCACAAGCTTGTTCAATCGTTGTTGGGCTTGTAACACATTGAGGCCTAAATGCTTCAGATAATATCAGGACCAAATGCATCTGACTGTTTTTGGGCTTCTCCAACGTCTAAAAGTAGTGATCCAAATTTTAATACTCATTTAGCAGACCTCATTTTCTAATTTTAAAAAAATTACTTGGATACGTATTTTTTAATAAATAATTATTAATTTTAGTGATATTCTTCTAATTTATTACGATCTATAGAAATATGCAGCAATATTATGATATATTTTTATGTATTAAAAATGAATTACGTATATAATATAAATATATTAGGAGTATTAATTTGTCATATATACCTAAGTTTCCCTTTTCTAACCAAGGGCGTCCATTACATTCTTTAATGGACCCACATCAAATATAATCTTGGATGATTAATACTCCCTCGTTTCATAATAAGTGTCCGTTTTTGTATTAAACACATTCCTTAAGAAAATTACTTCGTTCTAAAAAGTAAAAAGTGTTTTTATTAATTTATGCTTAATCAAATGATTGAGTTAAAAAAAAATTAATGTCTCCTTGATTTTGCGGAATACCACTTATTTTTGTAATTACAATAGCTAAGAGGAATTGTATATAATAGAAAATGATGATGTTCTCCTAATTGATATGATGGATCTATCGGACAAAAAGATTTAATATATTTTAAAAAAGAAATATTTTCATTGCTTACAAAATAATGTTAACATTTCAGATTATAATTATCTCAATTGAAGGAAGAGTTTTAACATTAAAATTAATAAATTTTTACCTAAAATTGACAAATTTTCGGAAAAATAATTAAATGAATTTCCTTACGTTGTAACTTGTAATTATGGTCTGATCATGTTAATATACTTAAACTCTGGTCATATATACACACACAAGGTGAATGAACAACAAGATTTTGCTACAAAAAAATATACAAATATTCAACATAAACTCCAATGAAACTTCAATTACAACACACAAGGCAAGGTCATATTAATATACATATACACACACTTTTACTACCATGCATATTTACATAAGGTCAAATTACATGGAAATGAACTTTGACCACAACTCATTCCCATTTACTAATACTAATAGATAAACATATATATGAACAGTCTGATACACAAAATATTTTACATACATTAGCAGAATCCGAATAAAGGTCGCATTCAAGAAGTATAACATAGACAATCCACCATAATACTAATAGATATCACGTAATGCTCGTAATATATCATACTTCATATTTTATATTTTAGAACTTCAGATCATTTGTATTATCATTTTTAGGAGCACCTCCACCACCATTATTGTTATTGAATTGCTCCCTACTCATGTGATGATGATTATCCATTGTTCTTGTTCCTCCTTCTGCAGGCTGCTCCTCATAATAATTCAAACTCCTACTTGTTGCCATGCAAGAACTCATCATCACCAACATAACTAAAACAACAGCAACAAATTTGCTCATATTTTCCATACTTTTGTTGATCTCCTCCTGCATGCCAAATGATCGGTAAAAATTAAAGAATTTAACTTATATACAAAGACGATATAAAGAATTCTCTACACTATGAGTAGGTTCACAACAACAAATAAAGGATTTAACGATAATTTTTTAGTAGGCAATCATATAATTGCCACTATATTCTGTTTAGCTACAATAATATATAAATATGGGTATTTATAACTAGGACTCTATATAAAAGTCGCTAAAGGCTTTAGCTACTCTAGATGCAATGACATTAACTCGATCAACTACTGTTAAAATGTTTTTAGGGTGATAAATATTATCACCTATGCCACTAAATATCTCTTTTATTGCAGTAGTTATATACTTTCTAGGTTATGAAATTCAGGCATAACATAGACTAGTTATTTTGCCTGGGGTTGTAAAAGAAAAGATCAAAATTGCCAATGCATAAACACGTTAGAAGAATAAACCTAAATAATCATCCAACGAACCTCTCCAACTAAAAATAGGATGTGTATAATCTATGTACATCGGCTAGAAAGAGTAAACAGTGAATCCGATTAGCTTTATAAAGTTTCATAGGCATTTGGCGATAATATACACACAAAAAAAATTTGGGGAAATTTGACTTACCTGGATTGAGATAAGCAGAGCTAATTAAGGAAGCTTAAGGTTGTTTGTGAGGTACAAAGAAAGATTTAAGGATGTTTATATAAAAATAAATCTAGATTTCATGTTAATACTGTTTTTCTTAATTAAATTTTATGATAATCCACCAAATGAGGCAATACTAAGTGGGCTTGCCATATTTGCCAATCCAAATGATGGAGATGAAGAAAATAATTAAAGAATCTTACATTACTGACAGTAGATTTTATGATATACCACATAAGTCAACCAAAATCACAGTTATTTTACTGTGAGTTTGCCTTATTTTGATGAGGATAAAATCTATAAGTTGCTTTTTTGTCAATTTGCATGATGTGGTATAATTCTAGTCTGGAAATGTGGAACTTAGTGTTTGATTAAATTGTGTCCATTATCAAAGTAATCAAAAGAATTGCATAATAATGTGGACTGTGATTGAATATGGGTTTTAACCCATATTTTTTATCCATTAAAAAGTTAAGATAAATTACGCAACTAGACAAACATATGATATGTAGTTACATTATACCACTATAGTTTGAAAAATTACAATTTATAGCTATAGTTAGGGTTTTGTTGTTATTTTCTCTCTCATCTCTTCCTCTCTCTCGCCTCTCTCCTCTCTCTTTGTGCAATTTCTTGCCAGATATACAATTAAATATATATACCAACTGCATATGTATAATTTTTTTGACAGATATACATAGTCAGTTTGACAGATACACATTTACACTTCGCCTCTCTCCACTCTCTACCCTCTCTCGTTCACCTCTCTCCCCCCCTCCCAATCTCGCTTATCAGATATACAAATACATATGTATATTAGTTGCACATATACAATTATTTAACAGATATACACATACAATTTGACAAATTCAATTCGCTTCTCTCCTCCCTCTCTCGATCTCGCTCACCTCTCTCCTTTTCTCCAGGTCACATAGCCAAAATTATGCCGTGTAATTATGTAAAATATAACCATTTAAATACATTAAGTTTCAAATCTAGATTATTCATGAAAATTAATATGAATGAATTAGGCGAGTTACAAAAATATGAGTTCATTTCGCCAGCACTACTTATGAGCATTGCAAAAGAATATAACAATTGACGAATCAATTGCCAAACTAGATGTATAGCCGTACATTAAGCTGCTTAAAATAAAAATAAAATAACGGACGTGTTTGACTTTTATTTTTTATATGCCTAAAATTGTACAGAGATAGTTAGCTAGATAAATAGAGAAGAAAAGAAGATGATATCTAAATGAAGCTTAGACTTTAAGATAATTTTTATTTTATTTAATAAATAAAATAAAATTTTGACTCAGTTTGTTTTGATCCGTCCTATTCATCTCATATGAAATTGAGTTAAAGCATAACTCAAATTGATCCATGAGAATTTCTTTTAAATAGTTATATATTTATTATAGTTAGAGTTCATAGTATTGAGCTATAAATTTGGCAGGATACAAGTTGCAAATGAATATGACAGTTGACGAATTAATTACCTAGCCAAATGTATAAAATGCTTAAACTAAAATTAAAACAGCTGACGGATGTATATTTAACCTTGATCGATTGTTGACTTTTAGAATTTATCTTCGAATTTAAAATCAACACGTTTAATGAACATATATAATTGACCGATATGGTTTACATTTTGGACAACACAAATCTCATTGGTTTAGAACTTAATTACTTTATTTTTTCGTGAGTTTTCAAAATTTTCATTATGACAAATTTCGATCCTTAAATACATGTATTTAGTGTGTCCAAATACATGTATTATCTTGAATATATGATATCACGAGTATGTGTAATTTATTCTAGATACATTGTATTTAAGTGGATCTGCATATATTTGAGATGTATTGACCCTCTCGCGTGCATTTCTTCCTCATTCACTCGTCTTTCTCTCTCTGTTGCTTGCATTTCTCTCTATGTATTTGTATTTCAAAATGTGTCTGGAATTCAAAAATATATATCTAGTGTGATTTGCATGTATCCATGATTCGCTGAATCTCTCACTCATCTACCTTTTATGCCGCTTGCCTTTTTCCCCTCTCGTTCGTCTCTCTCCCTATATATCTCTATTCATAGTATATTTGATAGCAAAAAAAAAAAATGTATCTAGATGTATCTAGCTTGAAATCTCAATTGAAATTATTGACTAGTGAGATACCATGTAATTACTTCAAACTATAGAGAGAATTAGTAAGTATGATGGAATGCTTGTGTAATTAGTAGTTTTTTCTTGTATTTTTGCATAAATAGGAAATGTTTTGCTCGATTAAACACGAAAAAGACTTAAGGGAGTTGTACACGATTAATTAGATTTATAGATTAGATATAGCCATATAGGATAAGAATAATGTGAAAGATTGAAAATAAAAATTCAAAAGTCGTCTAGCTTCTCACGTTTTGGAAGTCATCTTACCTTATCATCTTAAGTTAAAATCATCTCTTGTGTTTGATTAATTAGCTTAAATAATTTGAAAAATATTTTTCAAGTCAACTTATTTTTCTCAAATTTAAGAAAAATAACTTTCTTCCAAAAATTGAGGAAAAATATTTTCCAACCCTCCCCCCCAACCCCCCAACCCCAAAAAAATAAATTAATTAAAATATCTATTTTTAAAATGTATTTTAAATTATGAAATATATCCATGTCAGAAGCTATTTTCCTAAAAAATATTTTCATTCATTGACTAAATAATAGAAAATATTTTTCATTTACCAATCAAACATGAGAAAATTAATTAAAATTTTAACTTATTTTTCAGAAAATATTTTCCATGGAAACGTTTTCCTCCGTACCAAACACAACCCAAGTAAAAGCTGCAGCAGCCTCAATCAGCAATGCCTAATCTACTTATTTAGTTTGGTCCTTATTTCAAAAAATAATAAATTGGGACGATTTGATTATGGATGTTTAGTCAGCTTCATATTACCTTACTCCCCCTATATAAAGATCCATAAATTTACTGAGTTTAGCTCATCAACTGACAAAACATTTCTAACAGTTAAAGATATATTAAAAAACATGAATATGGCAACAATAACCAAAATCTTGTTTATTTATTTTCTCTTCCTTTCAAGCGCATTTCTTGCGAGGTCCGGAGAAGTTGGTACGTTAAATATATCAGAAATAGAACCCTCCAATAACATTTACATGTATTATTTTTTTAACTGATATGATAGTATATAAAAAAGTGTTTTTGATTGTTTTTCTATGTTTGGAAAATTGACGTAGATGATGAGCGTGAGTTTAGTTATGATGAAAACGCCATAAATGGACCAGCTAACTGGAGCCAAATTCATCCAATTGATTGGATCAAATGTAATAATGGAAAAATGCAGTCTCCAATCGATTTTCCTAACGATAAGGTTGAAGTTGTATCGAATTTAGGAATACTTCAAAAATTTTATAAACCATCAAATGCCACTCTCTCAAACAGAGGTCATGATGTAATGGTACGTTTAAATTAAGAGATTATTTGTTGATCATGATATTAATTACGTACTACGATATCGAAATAATTTTGTAATGAGTGAATTACCAATTTATGAATGTAGGTGAAATGGGATAATGGAGGATTTCTGAGGATTAATGGAACTCAATATAAACTTCAACAAGTTCATTGGCATACACCTTCTGAACATACTATTAATGGAAAAAGGTACACTCACTAGTCCCTAGTTTACTGAGGGTGTAAATAATTTTTATTTTAAATATTTTTAAAACTGAAAATATGTTATATAAATTAGAAGAATTTTTGTTTTTATCTTTTTATTTATTAAAATTTTATATTTTATATAAATTACACTACTTATAAAGTGATATTTATACAGGTTTGATATGGAGGGTCATTTGGTACACGAAACGAGTGATGGAAAGAATATTGCTGTCATTGGAATCCACTACGAGATTGGACCGCCTGATCTCTTTCTAACCTTAGTAAACAAATAATTTATTTTTTACAAAAAAAATAATTTAAATATGCAGCTTATTTTATTATATTCTTTGAAATTTGTTACCATTTAAAAAAAATAAATCAGCATATTTTATTATATTCTTTAATATTCTTTATCATTTAAAAAAAATAAATTAACTTATTTTATTATATTCTTTAAAATTCTTTATTATTTTAAAAAATAAATGTCTACTCTTTCATATCCTCAGATACATCACTTCATGTGATCCATCGATCTAAGTTGCTCGACTCTTTATTTTTAGTGTTGCACCGCTGTCAACCCGACATATTTGTGGAATCTTTGTCTAATTTGGTCAACTGATTTCGGATACATTGATCAAAATCGATGAGGAAAGTTCGGATGGTTTTAATGATTTCTGTAATTAATACAAAAGCGAAGGTAAAATTAAAGAAATGAAATACTTTTTATATAGAAAATTCTATGGCAAGCCTTTTTCTTTAACCTCCTTCTAGGATTCTCTTCAAGTTCTCCACATATACTCATAATTTAGATTTTACCATTTTATTTTTTAGATATTTTGATTATTTTTAAAGTGAGTCTCCACATTTGTATCTATATATGGATCCATATAATTCGAATCTTAAAAATTAGGTTATGAAGGATCCAACATCTAGATCAGCAACTGTATTGGACACCCGCACCTGAGTCCGAGCAACTTAGGTCTCGATCGGATACATCATTTCACGCGATGTCCGAGATTTTTATAAATAAAAAAATATGAATAAAATGTAATTAGCTCATTACATTATAAGATTCCTAAAAATTCTACGATTTAATCGATCTTATTTATCAGATTCTTGAAATAATTGTTTATTTTAATTTTAATCACAGATAGAGAAAGATTTAAAAGCTCTTGCTGCTGAAAAAGGTACAGGGAAAAGAGCCATTGGAATTAATGATCCTAATGTAATTAGAGTGGATGCCAAAAGATATTACAGGTATATGGGCTCCCTAACAGTACCACCTTGCACTGAAAATGTTGTTTGGACTATTGATGCAAAGGTAACAAATTTTGCCCCACCATTATTATGAAAATTTAATATAATTACTTACATTTTTAAAAGTAATTTTAACTTCTTGTTTCAATTTCTCAGGTTAAAACTGTAACCACAAGACAAATCCAACTGCTCCGTGATGCTGTTCGTGACGTGAGTTAAAAAAGAATGGCCTAATTTGATTTGATAAGAAATTTAAAAAATTAAAAGGATTTTTTAATCTTGTGGTCATAAATTAAAATTATATCAAATGTATCAAAATATTTTTTAACTTTGTGGTTTTAAATATACCACCGTAGAAAGATGAAATTAAATTTTTGCAGAAAAAAAGGGTCATATTTTTTAACCGACTAAAAAGGAAAGAAGATTATTTTTTTTTAAATGGACGGAGTACTAATTTTTTTTAAGGGAAACCTGATTGGTTATATATACGTATGTTTTGTCCATTTCTCATTCCAAATTTGACATAGATACTATTTAAATCAAATATGTACTAAAATTTCCTCGAAAGATTTTTCAAACCCCAAAGAGTTTCTATTAAACTTTTATTTTCAATTTGTGTGAATTTGTGACTCAAAAAGGGTGTTTCTTCAATTGAAAACTCACGAATCTGCCTTTTAAAAATAAAATAACCTACTTATAATAATAATAATTTTTTAAAAAATATATTTTCTTGATTTTTTCTTCTCATGTTTTTATCACAGGGATTTCAATACAATGCAAGACCAATTCAGCCATTAAACGGACGTCCTATCAAATTCAACAAACCTTGGTTAATTTAAAATAATAATAATAATGTACTACTTTCATTAATAAATCTGTAGGATCCTCCTAAACCATCCTCCAGGCTTTATTTAAAAATAAATAAATAAAGTTGTATTGTACTATTACAACTGATCTATGATAATACTCCTTGGACTTGGTCCACACATTAATAAAAATAATAATTGACATAATTATTTTATCAGGCTTACTTATTAATTGATGTTTATAGTTAAATCTTGAAAAATATAATTTGAAAAATATATAATTTGGAAAATAAGTAATGCTATAGGTTAAATATGAAAAAAAATAAAATTCTTTTTAATATGTTAAAAGTAATAAATAAAAATGAAAATCTCTTTCTGAGGAAAGTATGAATAAACAATACGAAGCACATTACCATTGGTGCTAATAATACACTGAAACAATAATTTTGAAAAATATAATTTGGAAAATATATAATTTGGAAAATAAGTAATGCTATAGGTTAAATATGAAAAAAAATAAAATTCTTTTTAATATATTAAAAGTAATAGGTAAAAAATGAAAATCTTTTTCTGAGGAAAGTATGAATAAACAATACGAAGCACATTACCATTGGTGCTAATAATACACTGAAACAATAATTTTCCAAATTACATTTTCTCTCGGAAAAATATTGTTTTGAATACGTTGTATACAACGAACACATACATGTATCTTAGATACATACGTGTTAAATTATATATAATTTATTTTGGATACAACGTATTCAAGCATGATTCTTATATATATTAGATATACTAATTCTCTCACCTATCTCTCTCCCTTCTCGTTCATTTGTCTCTGTATTTATATTTCATAATGTATCTGAGTTGTATCTAAAAACAATTATATATATTTATATATCCAAAATTAATTTTATACAATGTATTCGTTATCAATTTTATCAATGCATTCGATATATATCAATTTTATTAATATGTAGTATCAAATATCTAGTGTCTCCATGCAAAGATACATGTATACAAAAATATACATATTTAATATCAGAATATGCATATTCATCATTATATTTATGCATAAATACATGTATCTAATATATGCATTGTTACATTCATCAATTGCGAGCAAGCGAGCAAGAAAGTATATAATTATTTTAAAGATGGGAGAGAAAGAGAAATAGTAGGCGAGTAAGAAAAGATTAAATGATTTTTTTTATTTTTTTAAACTCTGTACTAAATTATATAAAATTATTTTTTTAAAAATGAATGGAGTAATTTTTTTCTAATTTATAGCTGCCTTTAGAACTAGGAATAAATATGACTATGTTACGAATGATTGTATCTCATAATATAAATTTTACCATAATAAATGTTATATGTTACGTGTGCACATTGTCAAATTAGTTAGCAAAATCCATCGTCAACAATTAAGAGGAAATTTCGACTTTTTATCTAGATTTTTGGATGAACGAACAAGAACGTTTTTAATTGTCACTTATTTCTAAAATAGATTTTTAAATTTACTTTTTATTTTTGATATATAAAAAAGTCAATATTTTTTTTTTCATCTTTACCGTTGGCATTAAATATTATTTTTTAAATCATTTTTTAAGAGCCTAAACATCAATTATAGTATAGCAAAATATCCATATCAATAAAAAAATTTAATGAATATATCAATTCAAATAGTGATAAGTAAAAATAAATAGATGGAGTGATTGTTGAGTGCAAACCCCATCCCACATCGAAGAATGAGGAAAAAATGG
>DF357724.1:13204-46780 GCA_000787875.1 Solanum virginianum
AATCAACTTATGAATAACATACTTGACACAAATATGATCAGTGGATGTATATCGTAGAATAAACATACATCATTAATTATTTGACATTGCATTGCATTATCTACATTTCATGGCATCCACTCCATTTTACATCATTCTTTCATGATATTGTTATCTATAATGCATGTGAAATTATAAATAAACTAAAACTGTTATTATTATTAGAGATCTATTATTCTATTTGATCTGTTATACCAGTTGGATACTTTGAGATGCTATTCTATAAGATGTGTAGATTTGTCCATGTATATTGTGTTGTGTTGGAACTTTTTTGAGTATAGGTGTGTAGTTTGGCGATATGTAATTGGGCGGATATGATTACTTGTGATCTTCATTGGTTTACTTTGGGTTAGTTTCCATTTTGTTTAGTACTTTATTGTTTGGTGCTCACCCTTTTCTATATTTTTGTTGGTTGTGAGCCCGGTCCTATCTGATAGACTTCTTTGTTACCGAATCGAGCATTAAGATCACTTGACAGGTAGCTGCTTGTTAGTTCGACAGGCCTTTGAGGATTCTATTTTATGTTTTGTATTATTTGAGGACTAGATATTGAGGCTTGTATTATATTTGAGCATTCTATCATTAAAGGCTTGTACATGTGACGCCAGTTTTGGGATAGTAGTAGTTTTTGTTCTCCTATGCTTATCTATCTTATTAAACTATTTATCTTTTTCTTTCATTATTGCTTTTGGGTTGTTCAATATTGGCTGACTCACCTTAGTGGGATGGGTGACGTCACATTCAATTTTTGAGTCATGATAGCTACCTTGTAAAATATGGCTAAACATAGAGTTTGGAATTGGGATCCACTTTTTGTCAACATAACCTCAATTAAAAAATTTTGACAACTTTGTTGAGTCCAAGATGATAAATTTTGTGGTGTATCATACCTCACTTTTTAGCATAGGGTTCAAACGAATCCCAACTAACCCATTGATGATTTTGAGCCTTGTTGCATCAGCTGCTGTTGGACCAACTGGTGAAACACCTTTTCCTCTTTGCATTTATCCGTTGCAAGTAGACCTTATGGAGAGCAATGATTTTGATATCTATATTTGATCCTTTATGCTAATCTAGTTATTCTATGTAGAAATTATTATGTTTTGGTGCCCTTTGCTTGTGAATGCACATTAGGTTTGCTTAGGTATTATGGAAATTCACCTTGTTTAAACTCATAGACTTGATTTTGATCCCTATTTGATGGCCCTCAGGATCTTACATGTTTCTTATTGTCACGACCCAAGCCTAAGGCCTAGATGTGATCGGCGAATGGGGATATCGAAGGGGCCCCAGACAAGCCTCGTAGCATATCACTACACATCCTTGGTCGCGGAAGTAATTAAAAGATATTTGAAAAATGGAAATAAGGGCAAAGGGGATAAGGGAGAACTTGTCATAGCATAGGATCAAGAGATAATAGAATCAACTCATAACATCAATACATAGCTTTGTCCAACAACACCTCTACTACATAGATAAGACCGAGGACCAAAAATATAATCGAGCTTACCCTCATAGTCAACAAGATCAATACATCAAGGACAATAATGTCTTATACATTACAAGAGTTCACAAAATAGGTCCTCAGAATAGAGGACTCACCAACTATCTTAAGAAGGTCGTACTAGCCACGTGGAGGAGGTGCTCAAGAGGGACTCCGGTTCCTACATGGTGATATCGTATAGGCAAGAGTTTGCGTTAGTATGTTTGAATGTACTAAGTATCTAGGATGCAATGCTACAAGATATAGGTATCATAATCAAAATGCATAACAATAGGCAATAGGCATAATATAACTATATTGCATGTATGATCAATGCTTAAGTAACTTATGCTTGCATAAGGCATATCATGTGTATAAGATTAGACCATCATATATTGGTGTAAGGTACCAACCCCTCACTTTGGTTAATGAGGTACCAACCTCTCACCTTGGTTAATGAGGTACCAACCCCTCACCTTGGTTAGATTTCATCACTATTGGTATATTTCCATGAAATCAACTTATGAATAACATACTCTCATCATCATAAAGTTATCATATACCTTCACTTCCTCTCATCATTGTACATCATATGCATACAATCATTTCATCATCATTCCATCATTATTTCATCATTATATAATCATCATAATACCATTCAACTCATAAGATATGCATTGGACCTTCAATTCCACAAGAAATCCTAGCCGGACATTTTATCAAACACTTGGGGGGTGATGGGGATAAAAGACCATGCAATTTAGAGATGAAATCATGCAAGAAAATCTATTGTAAAACCATAAATCAACACCTTACAACACCCCCAAGACATTCAAAACCTCTCATCAAGTCCAACATCAGATCCAAGATTTGGAGCTCAAAACATGCTCAAACAACCATACTTTCATGAACTAAGATCACTATGCAGTAGATTTCTCAATATACAAGATCCACATGTAAGATCATCTTTAAATCATGCATTATTAAGTATAAGAGGGTTTAGGCACCATGGGTGGAAGGACCCAATGGTTCAACACCACATATTTGGCAAAGTGTTGCCCCATGGAAGGTCCCATGGGTCATGTGGCACTCCACGGATCATGTGGAGTGCCCGTGAAAAGGTACTTAGTCTAAAAATTGAAGTTGGAATTGATTGGAAAACGATGTCTCGTCATGACTACAAAGGCCTCCACGGGTCGTGTGGAGCCTCATGGCCCATGTAGAGGCTCGTGGCACCATACTTGGTGCTGGAAAATGTTGCCCAGGCTCCACAACAAAGGCCACAGGTCATAGTGAGGGGGTGTGGTACAACACTTAGCAAAAAAAGCTCTTCCAAACGCCTACTATTCCTCTCTTGTACTCACCTCATGACTAGTGGCAAGCCACACGGCCAGTGCCACTGGTCGTGCCCCATGCCTTAGGCTCAAAATGGTTTTTTCCAACTCAAGACACCACTACCCGTATATGTGCCCGTAGGACTTTACTGCATGGGAGGGTCTTACAAAAATGGTCATAACTCCTTCATCCGAACTCGAAATGAGGTGAAACTAAGTGCGTTGGAAAGCTAACTCAAAGAAATTTCATTTGACATGCCATGGTCACCCAATTGTAAATGTGCTAAAAGGTATACCTGTTTAAAGTTGACCCTTGCATGAACCATCACCCAAAACTCAACTTTTAGGGAAGTCTTGAACTCGTTTAGGTACTAGGAGTTTCCCATGAACTTAATACACCCCCCAAAACTAAGGCTTGAAACATGGATACATAAGAGCATAGAGTTACGGGGTGTCACAATATCTCCCCCTTGGGAACATTCATCCCCGAATGTCAAAGAAACGTACACAAAGAAAGTAGTCATGAAGACTTTATCCCAAACATGAATGCAACAATGCACATAAACATGATTTCCAAGAAAATTTCAACATGAACATCAAAATCCTCATAATTTTATTAACGTAAGCTTGAATGCATGCAATGACATAAGGGTCAAACTAAGACTTGAAATCATATAGGGGAACTTAATGAGTACCTTAGACTTGAGTAGAATGGAAGAGATAGGGATATTATTCCTCCATGCCCACACCGGCTCCCCGAGAGACACATACGAATAGACGACTCCCTCAAAAGGGCCTTGACAAACACCATCTCTTATTAGTCAACTTCCCTATTCATCCATCCACACCTCCACCAGGGCCTTCTCCTAAGCCAACTTATCCTTCACATCACCCACAATCTCAAAGAGTGCTATAGCACTAAAGTCACTAACACATCCCCTCCACCTAGAAGCATTTCAAACCAGACAAATCATACTCCTATCCATAAGCCATTCCCAAACTTATGCAACCTTACTGACCTCCCTCTACACTCTATAAGGACTCATAATCCTCAATTCAATTGTCAACCTTAAACACACCTAACCCACATGGTACCATAACCACCATCTCCCCTTTGGGAGACAACCTCCATTCTATCATCTTCTCACCCAAAACTTCCAACTCTAATAAGGCGAAATCAAGGCCTTGCCTAATCTAGACCCTTTAACCCAAGAAGATTCGGAACCATCAAGGACACTATACTACCATTCCCAACTTCCCTCAACCTACTTCCAACCTAGCCAAGCAATGGACCCCACTAGTCTCCTCTTTGCCACCATTATCCAAATATGCTAAGCTACCCATAGGCACCCTACTTAGAGCAGCAACCATAACACTAGCCTTACCGAAAAAAATTAATGCACACTCATATTATAATCCTTAAGGAATTCTAACCACCTTCTTGTTATCCACAAAAAATACTATCATCTTTTAGTAAAATAACTCTCATCCTCGAAGACTCGCAACACTAGCCCCAAATAATTCACAAGCTCTACACAATTCAATACCTCATCACTAGAGACTACCACAAACATATCAAGGTAGGGTTTTAAGACCCTATTCTAGAGTCCCATAAACATAGTCAATTTATAAATAAACCAATATCCATGAAGATACAACATACATATAACTTTTCCATCCCAAGTATAACGCCATAAATGACCACACCAACTCCAACAAGTCACAAGGCAAAACCTAATGCCAGATGAACATGGATCAATACTTATGGACATTCTAGCAACCATACACTCAACCAAGAAATAGACACCAAAGGTTCAAATCACAACTTGGGACACAAAAGAACCCACTAGCAATCAAAAGAATAATGAAAGAAATAATGAAACTCGGATCCATCAAAATCAAAACCTTCAACTTACCTTCGAAGCACCATGCCAAGCTTAGTAACTCCTAGAGCGGTGTGGTTGAGAATGCCGATGACTATCCTTAGGATTCTTATCTTCGCCTACCTCTTTAAAGCGGCATGATCAACTAGAAGAGCAAAGAATATTCATTAGGAGGGGAAGCCCTATCTCACTTTTAAAATATGACATAGACCATGAAGAAGAAAAACATTTCCTAAAATGTCACATAGCCTCCTACTGATAGTTGTGGTGCACAACACAACCATGAATAAGACTCTAATCAACACGGTGTGTTGGACTCCTAGGATCTATCAACCTAATGCTCTGATACAATCTTTTTCAAGACCTAAGCCTAGGGCCTAGACGTGACTGGCGAATAGGGAACTTGAAGAGGCCCCAAACAAGCCTCACAGCATAACATTACACATCCTTGGTCGTGGAAGCAATTAAAAGACATTTGAAGAATGGATATAAGGGCAAAGAGGCTAAGGGAGAACTTATCATAGCATAAGATCAAGAGATAATAGAATCAACTCATAGCATAAATACATAGCTTTGTCCAACGATACCTCTACTACATAGATAAGAGTGGGGGCCAAGACATATAATTGGGCTAACCCTTATTGTCAACAAGATCAATACATCAAGGACAATAATGTCTTATATAAGGCCAAGACGTATAACCAGGCTCACCCTCTTAGTCAACAAGATCAATACATCAAGGACAATAATATCTTATACATTGCAAGAGTTCACAAACTAGGTCCCTGAAATGTAGGACTCACCAACTATCTTGAGAAGATAGTACTAGCCACGTGGAGGAGGATGCTCAAGTGGGACTCCGGTTCCTACATGGTGATATCATGTAAGTAAGAGTATGCATTAGTACATTTGAATGTACTGAGTATGTAGAATGCAATGCTACAAGAGATAGGCATCAATCAAAATGCATAACAATAGGTAATAGGCATAATATAACAATATTGCATGTATGAGCATATCATGTGTATAAGATTAGACCATCATATATTGGTATGAGGTACCAACCCCTCACTTTGGTTAATGAGGTACCAACCCCTCACTTTTGTTAATGAGGTACCAACCCCTCACTTTGGTTAATGAGGTACTAACCCCTCACCTTGGTTAGTGAGGTACCATATCCTCACCTTGGTTAGATTTCATCACTATTGAAACTTTTCCATTAAATCAACTCATGAATACTATACTTTCATCATCATAAAGTTATCATATACCTTCACTTCCTCTCATCATTAAACATCATATGCACAAAATTATTTCATCATCATTCCATCATTATTTCATCATCATATAATCATCATAACACCATTCAACTCATAAGACATGCATTGGACCTTCAATTTCATAAGAAATCCTAGCCGAACATTTTATCAAACACTTGGGAGGGTGTGATAGGGGTAAAAGATCATAAAATTTATATATGAAATCATGAACAAAAATATATTTTAAAACTATCAATCAAAACCGAGCAATAGCCCCAAGACATTCACATCAAATTCTCTCATCAAGTCCAACATTAGATCCAAGATTTGGAGCTCAAAACATGCTAAAACAACCATACTTTTATGAACTAAGATCACTGTGCAGTAATTTCTCAATATACAAGACATATATATAAAATTATCTTTAAGACATGCATTATTAGGTAAAAGAGGTTTTAGGCACCATGGTTGCAAGGATCCAATTGTTCAATACTACATACCTTAGGTCTAGAGTTGCTTGGAATTGAGATTGGGAAGAATAGAGGCTTGGAAATGATCTTGGAATCCAATCTTGTTCTTGGGTTTCCTTGAAATTGAATTGGGGCTTGTGGAGGATTTTGAGAGAATTGAGAGTGTATTTCAGATGAGAGTAGTGAGTTTGATCCTTTGGAACCTTGTTTAGGTCTTTTAGGAAGGTTAAGATAGCATTGGAAGTCTAAAAGGGCATTAGAGTAATTAAAATTTACGAAGATGCTATAAGTAAACGGATGGAAAAATTGGCAAAGTGTCATCTTATTGGAGACTTCATTGGCTATGTGGATTAGAGTAATTAAAATTTACGAAGATGCCATAAGTGAATAGATGGAAAATTTGGCAAAGTGTTGCCCCACGGAAGGTTCCACAGGTCATTTGGCACTCCACGTGACATGTGGAGTGCCTATGAAAAGGTACTTAGTCCAAAAATTGAAGTTGGAAATCGATTGGGAAAAGATGACTCGTCATGACCACGGAGGCCTCCACGAGTCGTGTGGAGCCTCATGGCCCATGTGAAGGATTGTGGTACCATATCTTTTTCTAGAAAATGTTTCTTAGGCTCCAAACCAAAGACCACGGGTCGTGGTCAGGGGGTGTGGTACTTAGCAAAAACACTCGCCCAAACGCCCATTATTTCTCTCTTGTACTTACCCCATGAAGAGCCACACAGCCCGTGCCACTGGTTGTGCCCCATTCCTTTGGCTCAAAATGGTTTTTTTACAACTCAAGACACCTCACATGACCCGTACAAGACATCACTGTCCATATAGGTGCCAGTGGGGCTTCACTGCATGGGAGGGTCTTACGAAAACGGTCATAACTCCTTCATCCGAACTCAAAATAAGGTGAAACCAAGTACATTCGAAAGCTAACTCAAAGGGATTTCATTTGAAATATAATGGGTCACCCAGTTCTAAATGTTCTAAAAGGTATTCCTATTTAAAGTTGACCCTTGCATGAAGCATCACCCAAAACTCAACTCTTAGGGAAGTCTTGAACTCGTTTAGGTACTAGGAGTCTCCCATGAACTTAATACACCCCTAAACTAACCAAATGAGGCTTGAAACATGGATACATAAAAGCATAGAGTTATGAGGTGTCATATTTATTCAATAGATTCGCATTGGTTATTCTTAGTGTTGTTGGAAAACATGAAGAAATCACCCTGGATCACAAGTAAATCACTAGACATGAACATCAATATATAAGAAAGATAAGAAAAGATATGTCTTTTCAAGAAAGGTGCCTTTTCTAATAAGTTTCCATCATAATTAAAAGAAAAGGTTAATGGATATTTATATTTTATGCCCAAATATATATAATACTTTATTAGATAAATATCTAATAAGTTTCCATCATAATTAAAAGAAAAGGTTAATGGATATTTATATTTTATGCCCAAATATATATAATACTTTATTAGATCAAAAAAAGGGCTAATTAATGATAGCATATCTATTTATAATATATTAATATGTGAGTCCACAAATTAAAAATTACTAACAATCTCCCCCTAAACCATGTTTATTTCCAATTGGTCCTACTTAATGACTTTAACAGTCCAAAATCACTTTCTTATACCTTGTGTAACATCACAATAGAAAGTTAATATCTTTATTATCAGAGTTATCAATAAACACATGAAATCCAAATCACTTTCTTATACCTTGTGTAACATCACAATAGAAAGTTAATATCTTTATTTTCAGAGTTATCAATAAACACATGAAATATATAAATTTCACAAAACTTTATTATGTACAGAAAATAAACTTTATCATGTCAAAAGCATAAACAAACCACAAAAATGACTCATCATCAAATCTGACAACACCCTTATGAGTCACATGCCTATGAAATATTTTAGGCGGTAGACCTTTTGTGATCGGATACACAATCATCAATTTTGTACTAATATAATCAATCGACACATGACCACTCTGAACTCTTACCTTTACAACAAAAAATTTAATGTCAATATGCTTTGACTTTGACAAACTTCGATTGTTCTTCGAATATAACTCAGCAGATTTATTATCACAATAAATCTCTTACTATCAAGACATCCAACAAAATTTGAATCAGAATATCCTATGATCTCCAAGTGATCTTGCCTCCAATAAGTGAGTATGTAATCTTTAGTTCTCTGAAGATACCTCATAACCCATTTTGCTGCTTTCCAATAATCCATTCCCGAATTACTTAAATATTGGCCTAACATTCCCACTATGTACGCTATATCTAGATGAGTACAAACTTATGCGTACATAAGACTTTCCACTGCTAATGCATATGGAATGTTGTCCATCTCTTTCTTTTCTATGTCCAAATTTGGACATTGTCGTAAACTAATTTTATCACCTTTTGCATCAGATGTATCTCCTAGTGCACCATTTTGCATGCCCAATCTACTCAGAACCTTTCAATATAAGTCTTTTGCAACAATCCAAGTATGTTTCCGGTACGATCTCTATTGATCTCTATACCGAAAACATAGGATGCCTCACCAAGATCTTTCATTTCAAATTTACTAGATAAAAATTTTTTGGTTTCATGCAATAAACCAATATCACTACTTGCCAAGAGAATGTCATCTACATATAGCACAAGGATGATAAATTTTCTCGCACTGAACTTGAGATATATGCATTGATCAATGGTGTTTTCCTTAAAACCAAAAGAGGTTATCACTTGATCAAACTTTTGGTACCATTGACGGGATGTCTGCTTTAAGCCATATATGGACTTCTTAAGTTTATGTATAATGTGCTTTGAATTTTGAGATTCAAAAGTTTCTGGTTGCACCATGTACATTGTTTTTTCAATGTTTCCATTGAGAAAAGTAGTCTTTACGTCCATTTGGTTTAGCTCTAAGTCATAATGAGCTACAAGTATTGTAATGATTCTAAAAGAGTCTTTTGATGAAACTGGTGAAAAAGTCTCTTTAAAATCTATGCCTTCCTTTTGAGTGAATTATTTGGCAACTAGATGAGCTTTGTATCTCTTAATGTTACCTTTTGAATCACATTTGGTTTTGAAAATCTATTTACACCCTATTGGTTTTGATCCTTGTGGTAACTCGACAAGATCCCAAATGTCATTGTCTTTTATATATTTCATGTCATCTTTCATGGTTTTGATCTATATGACAGAGTTTTGACATAATTTTGCTTGACTAATAGTTATAGGATTATCTTCCTATCCCACGTAAAATCATGTTCTTGGAGATAAACGACATAGTCATCAGAAATCACATTTTTCCTTTCTCTGTTGGATCTTCTTTTAGGCACTTCAACTTGAGGTTGTTGAACGCCCCATAATCAATGTCCTCAATAAATTTGGCATTTTCTGTCTCGAAAAAGGATCTATTTGAGGGGTCATAAAATTTAAAACCTCTCGACCTTTTAGAGTAACCCACAAAGTAGCAACTAATAGTTCTTGAATCCAATTTCTTTTCATTAGGCTTGTAAGGCCTTGCTTCGGCTGGACATCCCCAGATATTTAAGTGCCTAATACTAGGCTTCTTACTAGTCCACAACTCCTATGGGGTTTTAGCTACCGCTTTGCTTGAAACTCTGTTTAGTATGTAAACTACAATGTTTAATGCTTCTCCCCGAAGTGATTTAGGTAAAGAAGAATGACTAATCATACTTCTTACCATTTCTTTTAGAGTTCGATTTCGTCTCTCAGTGCACTATTATGACGCGGAGTTCCTGGCATGGTGTATTGAGGTACAATTCCACCCCCTGCTAGATACTTTGCAAAAGGTCCCAAACATTGTTCACCTGAACCATCATATCTACCTTAGTATTCTCCTCCACGATCAGATTTGACATCTTTAATTTTCTTGCCTAATTGAGTTTCAACTTCGGCTTTGAAAATTTTGAAAACATCCAAAGATTGAGACTTCTCATGAATTAAATAGATATAGTCATAGCGGGAGTAATCATCTATAAATTTGATAAAATATTGTTGACCATTCCATGAAGCCATAGGGAAAGGACCACAAATATCCGTATGTATCAACTCTAAAGGTTCTTTACTCCTATAAGCACCTATTTTCCTTATATTTGTTTGTTTTCCCTTGATGCATTCTATACAAATTTTCAAACTTGATAAATCAAGGGAATCAAGAATTCCTTCAGACACAAGCCTTTGTATTCTTCGTTTTGAAATATGACCTAATCACTTATGCCATAACATTGATGAATTCTCATTTATTAATCTGCGGTTAGTACCAAAATTACTAGAATACAAGTTTTCATTATTGTATGAGGCTTGATGATTTAATTTATATAATTTATCAATCAAAATACCAGTTCCAATAATATTTGAGTTCAGAGAAACACTACAACTTCCATTTCCAATAGAACAAGTATATCCAGATTTGTCCAAACAAGAAATAGAAATTAAGTTCCTTCTAAATGACGGTACAACAAAAGTTTCCTCTAATTCTAAATAGAAACTAGTATCTAATAGAATTCAGAAGACACCAATAGCCTCCATAGCTGCCTTATTTCCATTGCCTACATAAATGTATCTTTCAGCATCAATTGGCTTTTGACTCCTTAGGCAATCCTGCATAGTGGCACTTACGTGAGTAGTTGCACCCGAATCTATCCACCAAGTGTCACTAGGTACCGTAGCCAAATTAACTTCTGAACAAACAAAATTGAGAAGTTTACCTTTCTTTTTCCGCTAAGTAGCGTAGTTGAAACAATCTTTCTTCTTCAGACCAAGTTTCTTACAACTAACTTCTTAACAAACAAAATTGAGAAGTTTAGCTTTCTTTTCAGCATACTTGAAACATTCTTTCTTCTTGTGACCAAGTTTCTTACAAAAGAAACATGGCTTCTTTTCCTTAGTATCAGATGTTTCTTTGTCTATAGTTTCTTTAATTTTGCTCCTTTTTCGCTTATGTGAAACGATTTTATTTTTTAGAGGTAGATGTCAAATGGGCACTTTCAATCTTCTCTTTCTCCTTTTTCGCTTATGTGAAACGGTTTTATTTTTAGAGGTAGATGTAAAATGAGTACTTTCAATCTTCTCTTGTTTAAGTTTGTCCTCTTCCTGTAGACATTGAGCCATAAGCTCATTCAAAGTCCATTTTTTCTTTTGAGTATTATATGAAACTTTGAATTGACTGAATTGCGCAGGGAACTTGAGATATATGCATTGCCATTCAAAGTCCATTTTTTCTTTTGAGTATTATATGAAACTTTGAATTGACTGAATTGCGCAGGAAGGGAGATCAAAATTTAGGTGCACAAGTATGTCATCGGACAATTCAAGCTTAAAGGCCCTGAGTTTTGTCACAATATTAAACATTTCCATAATGTACTCCCTTATGTTTCCTTTACTTTTATATCGCATTGAAACAATCTTGTTAAGAATAATGCTTGTTTCAACTTTTTCGTTGGCAGCGAATCGGTCAGTGATTCCTTTTAAGAAATCTTTGGCATCTCTATTCTCTGTTATACCGCCTCTTAAGGATTTCAGAATTGAGTGTTACATCATCATTAAGCTCATGCAATTTGATCGTTCCCACTTCTCATATGCAGACTTTTCTTCATTAGTGCTAGTTTCATTCAAGTCCGCAGGACAATCAAATCTTAATGCATAATCAAGATCCATGTAGTTAAGCACTATCATAATGTGCTCTTTCCATTTCTTAAAGTTTGTGCCATTAAGCATGGGAATGTTGTTCATATTGGCAGATATTGAAGACACTATAAGATAAAAGAAATAATGCTCACAATTAACAATCGAATAAATCATGTATATGTGATGATAAAATAAATTAATCACAATTAAAGTAACAAGAATAAATAATTTATGATATCATACAGACACACACATATACATATAAACAAATCAAACACAACTAAAGTAATAATCATAAATAATTTATAATACATTTATCAAACACACACACACATATATAAAAGTGGGCCCATCTCAAGATACCTAGAACAACGTTATTATTTAGTCTTTGGACAGAAATAATAACTTGTAAGTGGTACTCTTATACATAATTCATAAATATTGATTACTAAAACGGCCTAACAATATGCCTTTCTTTGGACCAACATATTATTAGCATGTATTCCAAATGTATCACATATTCATGACTATCCATAATCTCGTCAAAATAATTTTCTTTGGGATAATTATTTCATTTTCGCATAGATAAAATGTGTTTCTATGTTCAAAGTAAATAAATTTCAAATAATAGAGGTTACTTTGGCAACACATTATTTTTAACGTATTTACTTACGAACTAGAAATATAAATAAAATAATGACATAACATAAACTAAAATTGAAAGGTTACAAGCATGACCAAATTCGATCATTCAAAAGAATTGCAGTAACCCAAAAATTACTTCTCAAAAAAAGGAAAAAAAATATTCTTTAGAAGTTCTGCATAAAATGTCGCTTTGCAACAAGGAAGTAGAGAAATTTTTTTCACAGTTAGACATTATAATTACTATTCACATTTATTGCCCGAAAGTGATTATTATTATTATTTCATATGTAAATTTTTCTCTGTATATAAAATGGAAAGTAAAACTTTACTCAATCTTACGGAGAAAGAAGAAGAAGTAAGATGAAACAATAAGCAATTCCTTAAAAACAAAATTAGCGAAAGACTGCCAAAGTGAAACTTTTTGTTTCAATTTATTAAATTTGGCAGAAACTTGTTTCATAAATCTGCATTAGCATCTGCCTAATAATTTAACAAGACTATGGCTCTGAACCACTTGTTGGAAAACTTGAAGAATCACCCAAGATCACAAGTAAATCACTAGACATGAACATCAATATATAAGAAAGATAAAGTGTTCCTTTGAGAAATACTTTAGTGTAGAAGTGGAGATCATTGAGTTACAGAGAAATACCTTAGTGTAGATACGGAGATCCTTGAGTTACACTTTCGATGGCTTGATCCTTCATAATTTCCTTTTGGTTCCCGTGTATTGGTGAACTTGTTATATTCTCATTGTTAAGATTTTTGGGAGTATCTTTTTTTTGTCCGAGGCCTTAGTCGAGGATCAACAAGATTCTATGTTAGTTTTCTATGTTTTAGGAGCAATATGTTTTGTTTTTTGTATCTTAAGTTGTTATAGGCTATTGTTTATATACTGGTGATGGATGCATTGCATCAGAATTCATTCTCACATGTTTTGTAGTATGATCCCAGAGCATGCATTTGCTTTCACTACCATTTTTTAGAAAGTTCGGTTTTGCCCTTTTATATTTTTGAACCTATCATTTCATAGGAGTCATACGACCTTTACTACTTCTATGTTGTTATGGCAATATGTATATATCCAATCATCATGATGAAGCATATCTAAGAGGATTAATTGGAAAGTCCTCAATCAGGATCAGGCAGGTATATATAGACTTTCTGAGTTCCTTATGGATTCCTCTATCTGTGTGATCCATCGAGACTGGGGTTAGGTGCATATACTTAGTATAAGGTTATTGGCACTATGGCAACACTAGTTTTATTTCATAAGTTGTATTCATATGAATCGCTTACCATTAGCATAATTGGTTGTTGATTGTACTATATTAATTATAAAGCTGGGTTATGTTTATTGTTAATGTACCTAGTGGGCCTATAGGGGCTCGGTGAGATTATTGTTTGATTGTTTATGTACTTGTGGCAGCATCAGTGATGGTCTTAAGATATAGAAGATACTGCCCTTGTTTCTTTCTATTTGATACTTTTAGATGGAGTTTGTTTATTTTTGGTGTTTATGGTGGTTTGTGGTTTTCTTGCTAGTCGAGCTCCTTAGTAGATTCTTACCATGAATAGGTTTGGGATAGCAACTCCGGTACGTCCTTTTGTCTTTGCTACCTTTTTTTTAATCATGTACTGTTATTGCTTGCTCTCATTTCTTTAGCCACTTCTAATATATGATCCTTTCTTGCCTCCTTTTTTATGTGCATTGTCTTTATGCCTATCTACTGAGTACCATTTGTTTGTATTAATACCACATTTTTGCACCCTACAGATCATAGTATGAATTCTCGTCTTTGATTATGCCTTTTGTGGAGAAACTCTTAGGTTTAGAGATTTGAGATGAACTCTCAACTTAAAGAGTTGCCAATCTCTCTCTATTTTGTCTTAGAACTAGTCTTTATTCTGTATTGGAAGTCAATTATGTATATATGTATTTACTTTGTACTCTTTTATTTATTAACAACTTGAATAGCGACTAATACAGGGTCTTAGACGTATTTATGTATACTAGCTTTTGGGAACGTGCGTTGCACGTTTGTCCCTTACTACTTCATAAAATTTATATATGATCGACTTTATGTTGGTTACAACTATTTAACGCGTATCATTTTCTGTCCATAAAATATGATCCGGATAATATACCATTATTAACATAACACTGTGAGTTTTCAGACTTTTCTTAAGACTTGACTTTCAAATTTGCTCACTCCCAAAGCCACAGATAGCACTTCTTCAACAAATTTGCTCGAGTTTTTCTATGCCTTTCTATTTATTTTTTAATGCACAATTAGTGTACAATATCATCTCTTTCATGTAAATTTCAAATGGTTTCTTGCAAAAAAAAATATGCTGGAAAAGAAAGGATAAGAAAAAAAAATAGGGAAAAGAAATGTGAAAATGAAAAATTAAAGAAATTGTTACTATACTAAAGCTTTCTTGTACTACCATTACCGGATAAACTGCAATACTACTATTGCAAACATAACTATAAGGATAAAACAGAAAGACTCAATATAAAATCGTAGAAAACAAAAAAACTTGGCAACGATATAATTGATTGAGGCAGGAACAGAGAAGTAAGCATGGAAAATAGCAAAGATGCATTGGCAACACTTGTACTTATTGAAGATTGAATCATTTTCCTTACTCTCAGAAAATGGTATTTCCAAGTATGAATCAAATGAGTTCAAATCTGGAGCCTTTAATTGGAAAATGATCATTCATCCTGACGGAGATGTAGATGGACAAGGCCATATATCTGTATACTTGGCTGTTATTAGGAAGAACTCCTTACATGCTATTTGGGAGGTGAATGCCTCATTTAGCTTCTTGATATTCGATCAAATTCATGACAACTATCCTGTAATGAGAGGATGGATAGACGTTTTGCAATATCAAGACAGAATGGGATTTCTCGAAATGTATCTCTCATGAAATATTTAAAGATCTCTCTAATGGTTACCTTGTAAATGACAAATGTATCTTTGAGGTTGATGTATATGTCATCAAGGACCAGAGAATAGGTGAATGTATGTCCTTATTGAATGACACCAAGCTTTACAAGCACGAATGGAAGGTTACTGAATTGTCAAAATTGAAGAATAAAGTGTATTCTGAAGAGTTTAGTGCTGAAGGTTATAAATGGAAACTGTTGTTATATCCTACTGGTTGTAGCGGACAAAATGGACAGAGTATCTCCATTTTTCTTGTATCAGTTGATTCTAAAGGATTCGATCTGTGTCAGGGCAAGATTTAGCATATTTGTCAAAAACCATATTAGTGGTGAACATCACAAGATGAGTGGTGCTGCACATTGGTATTCAGCTAGTTCATATAGTTGGGGCTGGCCATCATTTATGCCATGTTGTGAATTCAATGATCCTAAAAATGGCTTCCTTATTGAAGACTGTTGCATTGTGGAAGCTGAGGTTTCTGTAGTTGGTGTTTTTAATTGTTTAACTTAATCTTTGGATTCTGACTTTAGTGGGGCCAGAGTTCTTGAACTATGCTTGAAATATCTCTATGTTTCCTTTGCTGCAACATTGAGATCGTGCAATTTAAACATTGATCATTTTAGTGGTGCCATTAAAAAAAAAGATTGAGGCAGGAAGAAGTCAAATACATTAGGGAGGTAATGGCATCCTGTTGTGGAAATTTATATGGAGCAATGTTATAATGATGGGAAAAATAGAACTGCAAAAAAGGGGACTTAATTCCTATTAAGAAGGAATTTGAAAGCACACGCGACTGTTATGTTGAGGGAGGGTAATTAATTGTTATTAAGACGAAATTTACAACCCAATAACTAATACAATGGGCAAAATACTGCACAACAATAGGGCTGTTGAACTTCAAATAAGTGACCTAAACATAGCCATTAAAATATAACACCTAAAAACGTGTAGTGTAGCATTAAAATAGCAATTAAGATTTATTATTTAATTAATTTTAGCAATAACTAATCAGATGATTTGTGTCGTTTTATTAAGAGTGGGATAATATGGTTTGATCATTAAAATAGGACTTAAACGCCTAAAAACATGTAGTGCAGCATTATAATAGGAATTAAGATTTATTATTTAATTAATAGTTTTAGCAATAATTAATTAGAGGATTTGTGTCATTTTTATTAAGAGTGGGGTAAAATGTTAATCCAACTTTGAAGGTTGGAGCTTCCCACTTTTAATAATATATATATATATATGATTAATGTTCTCTCTTTTGGCTTTATTTTTATGAATCTCTTATTATCTTCTACATTTTTTGCTTTTGTTGTGATAGCTCATTGCATCTAGCTCTGGGCTATAGGTTTAACTTACCTATTAATATGATCTAGCAGATGTCATCATAACTAGAGAAATTAGGCCATGATAGATTAGTACTAGAGCTTTAGGTTCCTTGGTATCATTGTTATGAGAACTGGTTCTCAGTAGAGTTTTGTAGATTGATGCAGAGACATTTGTATCATATCATTAGGAGGCTATAGGTGATTTTTAGAAAATTCCATCCTTGGCTCCTTATCGTGTACCTTTGCTTTGATTAACCTCTAGAAGTGGTTTTTCGAATTCACCCTCTATTAGACGAATAACGTAAGGTAATTGATGGATGTGAATGGAGCATAAACATATACTACCTGAACTTTAATACTTGTTTAGGATAGAGAGCCATAGTTAGGCCTAGACGTAGAGTTTGGAGATGTGTTTTCTCATCCAAATAGGCTAGCGGTATCCTAGGCTTCAATAAGGTTAGTGGAAACCTCAGCCCCTTGGGATTCAATATTAAGAGTTTCAAGTCTCCTTGAAGATACGCCACATGTTGGAGTGGTTCTTAGTACATCAAGGGATTCACAGCACAGAGTTAGATTTGTAGGACGCCAACAAAATTCTTTGTTAGTTTTTGACTACGTGATCTGGTTTTTGAGTGAGCTAGGCATACTCTTATGATATTTCTTACTGAGAAAGAGTTGACTCAGGTTTTTTTTGGAGGATTGACTTTACCACTCCACCTAGAATTAGCACATTTGATAGCGATTAAAGGCTCTAGAGCATGTATATGTTGAGACTTATAGAGTTAGTAGTAAGATGTCACGACCTAACTTTTCAGGTCATGATAGCGCCTATACGATCCCGCCTTCAGGCAACCCAACCCAACCCAACCCAAGGTACCTATCCTGAATCACTAAACATGGCAACACTAGCAATGTACTAATAACACAACCACAACCTTCCCAAAACTTGGAAGTCATCAACACAGAGCTACTATAGACTCACGCACACACTCATATAGATACATAATAATAATAATAATAATAATAATAATAATAATAATAATAATAATAATAATAATAATAATAATAATAATAATAATAATAATATACAAAGCCAGGAGAAACTCTTATATAACAAGTCACAACTATAGTGTACAAGGTCAACATCCAAATACAATAGACGGTCATCAAAATAGAAGGAGACTGCAGAATGTCCAAAGTTACTGATGCTCACCAAAGTCTCCTGAATCATCCACGAACTCCCCAACTCAGTGACCACGACTAGTACCTATACCTGCACCATGGGAAGACATAGAAATATAGGGGTGAGTACCGATAACAGGCACCCAACAGGCATTATTAGTTGACTAAGTGAAATACTATAAATATAGAATGCCCCAAATATAGAACATAAGTAAAGCTAGCAAATCTGAACGCAGATCAAGGAATAAGCATGTCTGAAGAATCATCGAACCTTAATTGAACAACCCAAGGCCCCAAATGTAGAACAGAAGTAAAGCTAACAAATCTGAACTCTGATCAAGGAATAAGCATGCCTGGAACCATTGAACCCTAACTGAACAACGCAAGTTATGTGCAATGATAACAACTAATGAAACCTAGGTGGGACCATATCAACCTATCCGAGGAATGATGAAGGCGATACCACAATTGAGGGAACCACTCTCATAATAGTTATCGAACTAAGGTAAACTACTGTACATGGGTATAAGGCCCTAGTATCTATTCATTTATGGTAACAGGGCCCCATAAGCCTAGAAGGTATGCCCACGTGAAACCATGGGGGTATAGATGTAGAAATACAAAGATCAATAACTGAAGACAAAGGAATCAATAACCCAACTGAATACAAAGATCAATAACTGATGACAAACGAACCAACAACCCAACTGCCAGAATCACAGCAAAACCCAACTTTTAGCATCACATGGTCAGGGTGTTGGACTGTATGTGGGTGTAAGGTCCTAATGACTATGCATGTATGCCTTTGAGCCCTCAAAAGCCTAGAGGGTACACCCACACAAAGTCAGGATGTGTATAGGTGTATGGGCCCAAGAATCAGTATCACATAGGGACACAAAACCCCTAACTATCAAATAGGGGCATAAACCCCTAGTACTCTGGACCTGGCCTCCGATTGAGGAAGTCATCCAAGGACAAATAGTCTGATAATTAACTGGATCTGTGGCCCAAGAACAATCAACTGGGTCATTGACCCAAGAATAATAAATTGAGGTTCTAACCGAAGAACAATCAATCGGTGCTCAAACCTCAAAAATATCATCCAGGACTTAGACCACAAGATAGGCAACCAGGACTTGAACCACAAGGAACATCACCCAGGACTCAGACTCACAAGCATGGCCATCGGGGACTTAGACCATATGATGAGTCATTTAGGACTCAAACCATAGTAATAGTCATTAGGTCAACTAGTTTATTCATATTTGAACCTCTAAAGTCATACTATGTCAGGCTGTGACACTCGACCTTGTAGATCTTCCAAGGCCCTCAGTGTCAATGTAACTATGTGGCTCTATGTATAGTACCTCTAGAGTAGCATTGGCTTAAGCGTAAAGAGACCAAATCCTCAAAGGTGTGTCACCTATCCAGAATGTACCAAAGCCCAGCTGCTAGAAATGATACTTCCTAAGGCAACTATGCATTGGCCAACTTGTAATGTAATAATATTTAGAATACCAATCCCAAGGACCAACTCATATACATAGTATCGCATCTACAAATAACCTAATGAATCGATATGGCCTTCATCTCCCTAATAGGTTCATGTCCCCATTTCTAGCCTACCAGAGGTGCAGTAGTATCGTATCTTATACAAAAGTCACAAGGCCCAATTAAAAGCACAATCCCAATATTTCTCTAAATATAGCATGTTCCTCTCAGTTACTAGTAGGTATAACAAGTGAAAAAAGGTTAACAGTTGTATCTAGAAGCATATACCTTACCAAGCAATATAGAATCATGTCTACCATAGGAAATGATACCATAATCTAGGTCACGACAAGTACTCAAAATGAATATGGATAGTCACAGTCGTATCATAGATATCAAAAGCAAACAGGGCTACTAAAATCACATATATCTCAGAACCAAACCACAGTACAACGTGCAGTTAATAATCAATCTCATAGCCGTCGTATCTCTGTAGCATCAAGCTACACATATATACAAAAAAGAGTCAAGTTTAGTACACATACTTGTCACATGGCATCAGCCCATACCTAGTCTTTACTAGGCCTATGCTAAGACTATGACTTTGGCCATTCTGAGTAGATTAAGTATTGTATGGTGAGGTTCAAGTGGGTCCTATCCCAATAAAACTTATATTATATATTTAGCATAAAAGGTAATGGATAGGGTTGTCTTGCTTATTTGGCCTTTATCCACAGTACTGGTGTTGAGACACTATCGATGGAGTCTATTCCTCTTGTTTGGGAACTCATAGATATTTTTCTTTAGACCTTACTAGAGTCCCTCCTAATAGGGACATTAACTTTGCCATTGATCTTGAGACGTGCACTAAGCACATTTCTATTCCTTTCTATCGTATGGCTCTAGCTGAGTTAAATGAGCAGCTCCAAGATCTCTTAAGTAAGGATTTCATATGCTTAGTGAATCTCCTTGGGGTGTTCTTGTCTTATTCAGGAATAAGAAAGATGGGTCTATGAGAATATGTATTGACTATAGATAGTTGAAAAATATGACAATTAAGAACAAGTACCTCTCTCTAGAATTGATGATCTATTTGTCCAACTTCAAGATTAATTTAAGACCCAAATATTATCAGTTGAGGATCAGTGAGGATCAGGGCTATCTGACATTTCTAAGATAGTTTTTGGAATGAGGTATGCACACTAGAAGTTCCTTATTATGTCATTTGGGTTGATTAATGCCCCAACCGCTTTTATAGAGTTGATGAATTGTGTATTTCCACCATATTTAGATTTCTCTCTTATTGTTTTCATTGATGATATATTGGTCTAGTCCAAGACCAAAGAGGATCATGAGCATACTTGAGAATTGTAGTTCAGTGGCTTAGAGAGAAGAGGTTATATGCCAAGTTTTCCAAGTGTAAGTTTTTACTGAGTTTGGTGGCATTTTTGGGTCATATTATGTCTAGAGAGGGTATTCGGGTTGATCCAGTGAATATTGGGGCAATTTAGGGTTGGAGTAAACCTACTTCAGCCATAAAAATTCATAGTTTTGTTGGCCTAGCTGGTTATTACAGGCAATTTATTCAGGGTTTTTCTTCTACGGTAGCTCCATTGACCAGACTCACTCAAAAGAATGCTCCATTCCATTGGTTGGATAAGTGTGAGGAGAGCTTCCAAAAGCTCAAGTTATTGTTGACCACTGCTTCCATTTCTACTTTTCCAGAGGAGGGTGTTAGTTCACAGTGTATTGTGATGCTTCTAGGGTTTATTTGGGTGGTGTCTTGATGCAAAAATGGAATGTGATAGCTTATGCTTCTAGGAAGTTATAGACTTCTAAGAAGAACTATCCCACCCATGACTTGGAGTTAGCAACTATTGTATTTGTGTTGAAGCTGTGAAGGCATTATCTTTATGGCATTCATTATGATATCTTCACTGATCATC
Organism: Solanum virginianum; assembly: GCA_000787875.1. Lineage (NCBI taxonomy): Eukaryota > Viridiplantae > Streptophyta > Magnoliopsida > Solanales > Solanaceae > Solanum > Solanum virginianum. The sequence goes on from DF357724.1 coordinate 34,899, forward strand.
ATAGTCTACAGTACATATTAATCTAGAAGAACTTAAGACAAAGGAGGTGGATTAAGCTTCTAAAGGATTATGATGTGACTATTTTATATCACTTGGGTAAGGCCAATGTGGTAAAAGATGTTTTGAGTAGAAAGGCTTCTAGTATGGGGTGTCTAGAAGCTATTCGGGTGGAGGAGATACCTTTGGCTAAAGATGTGAGGTTAGGTAATAGGTTAGTGAGATTGCAGATTTCTGAGTATGGTGGTGTACTGTTTTGCTTGGAGTCTCGTTCTTCCTCGATGGATCAGATTAGGAGTCAACAGTTTGAGGATAAGAAGCTATGTCAGTTTCATGACAAGGTGATTAGAGAGGAGGCTAAGGAATCCAAGCTTGATTTTAAGGGCATATTGAGGATCAAGGGCAGGATTTGTGTGCCTAAGGTTGGAGATCTTATCAGATTGATCCTAGAGGAGGCTCACTGTGCTAGATATTCTATTCACCTAGGGTCAACTAAGATGTATCATGATTTATGTTAGAATCCGTATTTTTGTACATTGGGACCATTATGAAATTTGGGACTAATATGGCATTATTGGAACATTCGGGACTAAAGTAGCACTATTGGAGAGTTTGGAATCAAAGTGACATTATCAAAAGTTTGGGGACATAAGTGGAGTTTTCAAAACTTGGGGCCTTGAAGATTTTTTGGGGGACCCACTTGAAATTTGTTGGGTTCCAATTAGACCAAGTGTGATACACTTGGCAAGAGGTGGTTGGATATGAATATCTATATTATAAGATTATCTCATTGTTCTTGTAGAAATTTTCCATACTTAGAAACAAAATAAGAACTTGAAGAACAAGCATTTTGGTTCGACCTACTACAGTAACTCGTGAATAATTTTTCTAGCCATTTCAAAATTATTTTAGTTGAGCAAGAAAACCCCTTTTTCATTATCTTTGGCAAACCTAGCTCAAGTGAAGGGTTGAAGTGCTAAGGTTAACATTTATCTTGTTTTATGGATTACTAAGTTTCTATGTATGTTGTAGTATGCTAAATTGAAGGTTAATCATGAAAGATAGCATGTTAGAAGTGGGTTGTATATGTTAAGGTTGGGGGCCGATTTTGGTATATGCATGTTTATAGTATTATATTGTATTGGAACCATGAATTTATGTTTAAATAGCATGAATATGATCCTTGTAGGGTAAAGAAAGTGTTGGGAATTATCTATATATGTATATTTGAGGGGTTGGCCGAATTTGGGTCTATGTATGTAGTACAATGTTATGTTATGTTGGAAGTATGCATTTGATGATTAGTTGGTCTAATATGACTCTTGGAAGGTAAGAGAATGCTTGAACATTATCTAAATGTTTATATAAGTATGCTATCCAGTTTTTGTAAATGAGCTAAAATGATGATATTTAGTGTATTTGGTGGTGTAATGGCATTTGAAATGCTTGTTGATGTTGTTCGGTTGTTGTTGCTGTTGTTGTTGTTGATTAATTTGAGCCGAGTTGATTCTCAGGGCAACCTATGTTTTAGGGGAAGTGCTGCCGAAATTTTTGTAAAATTGGGGGCAAATTTGGAATTTAAGGCCCAAAAAGGCCTTTAGCTAATCGTTTGGCATTATTGTGACTTATTTGTAGACATTGGACACCCAGAAGTATAAGTTGGATCAACTTTGCATTGAGACTAGATTGGAGAACGGATTGAGGTATACAAAGCATTTTATTCCTTGGCATGACTTAGCTAAACGCAGATAATGATATAAATTGCGAAAGATCCCCTTTTCTCGCAATTCGGGCTTAAGTATGACTTATGTTTGTTCCTTGGCATTTTTATGAAAATTAATTATATTCTTGACTCCTGTGTATCTAAAGTTCACAAGTTGTAAAAACATGTAAAATTTGACAAGTTTGAAAGAATATATTTTCTAATAGTTTGAAAAGTGTAAACGCCAACAACTTTTGACAAAAAGCTCGAATTGCCTTAAAAACTATTTTGATACATTTCGTAGTAGTTTGTATGATCTAGAGTACGTATGTTCCTCCTAAGTCAGGCTAGTCTCGGCCCGATTGTTATCGTGCGTATTATGATATAGATATATACATTTCAGTGTTAGGTTGTATATGGCAGGTTGGTTTGCCCATGGGCCGGCTTTGCTTAGACTGGGGTTATAAGGTGCTGGACTTTTGATATGTTGACATTATGACTTGTGAGTGCAGGGCCGAAATCGCCCTAGCTCATGTGGGTGCAGGGCCGAAGATCGCCCTAACTCACTTATTCTATGTTATATTATGTGATGGAGATTTTGGAGATTTGAACCTTCTGGCGACAGTCGGTGGATGCCATATGTTTCGGAGGCCCCACCGATTCCGGTCTGTTAGGCATGATTTGGTATTTTGGAAATAAACATTTTAATGTTTTTGGATATGCATTTGATTTTCACACTCCAATTTTGACTACTACCTTGATTTATATACTGTACATTATGCTTTACATATTCAATACGCATTCCGTACTGACCTCCTGTGCTTCGGGGGCTGCGTTTCATGCCCGTAGGTACTGACCTATTAGTTTAGGACCTCCGTCTGCTGTTTGAAGTGCTCCTCTACTCCGGAGCCCACTCTTGGTATACACGTGTACTTTTGTTATTTTGCATTAAGTATATGTATACATCCGTTCAGGGGTACGACGGGGCCCTGTCTCGTCCTATGGTTCTGTCAATCTGTTAGAGGTCTGTGGATACATACACGTGTGGGTTGTGCCCAGTTTGTCCGATTTGGTCTGCATAATATGTTTAGTATATTTGATAGGCAGTTTTACCTGCCACATCGGCCGTGTCGGCCCATATCTGTATATGTATGATCATTTTGTTGGCTCTATATGATTTCTGTTGGTATACTCGGATGTGCAGGTCAGTCGAGACTATCTGTAAAGAAAAATAAGTGCTGCTAAATGGTTCTTAAAAATGGTATATATGTTCGTTCAAATTTGAGAGTCAGTTTGAAATTTGTGCTGGCATAAGTCGTCTGTTTGGAATTTGTCTTTGAGATTACGTCTGGGTGCCCAAATCGGGCACTAGTCATGGCCCACCGGGTTGGGTCGTGATAATTTGTGTCATCATTATTGGTGTTATGGCATAAAAATAGACATATCAGTGTTCATAGATAGATGTTTGACATGTCAGCAAGTTAAATGTAAGCATTTGAGGCCATGGTTAGTGATATGGTATGGTTGAAGGTCTCACCATTAAAGGGAATCATAAGATTCAGGAGGAAGGGCAAGCTCAGTCCAAGGTTTATTGGTCCTTTTGATATTTTGGATAGAGTGGGAGAGATGGCTTATAGACTTGTTTTGCCATCTAACTTGTCTTCAGCTCATCATGTGTTTCATGTTTCTATGTTGCAATGTTACATTTCGGAGGAGTCTCATGTGATTTCTATGAATTCAAATGAGTTGAGCTCAGATTTAACTTATGGAGCGGCATGTAAGAAAGTTGAGGACTAAGGAGATATCTTCAGTAAAGGTTCAGTAGAGCAACACGACTTAGTGTGAGGCTACTTGGGAGATGGAGACGAATATGCATGCCTGATACCCCCAGCTTTTTTAGCCTTCAGGTATGTTCCTTATCTCACGTTCGAGGATGAACATAATTTTTACTAGTGGATGATGTAATGACCTCGAAGGTCATTGTCAAAATTCATGACAAAATTACCATTTTCCCTTCCTGAAAGTTGCCTAAACCATTTTTCATTAAATCTAAAAGTTTAATTTTGAAAATATTGTAAAAAGTTGGAGTTTTGCTAAAGAAAGAGTTTTTAAAGGTTTTAAGTCGAAAATTTTGAGTTATATGGTCATTTTGAATTTCGAGCGTTAGAATTCAATTATATCTCTCTAGAATGCTGAATCTGGTCTAGAGAAACTTGTATAATTGAATTCGAAGTTAAAACAGAGATTTTGGACCCAAAGTTACATTTTCAATACATTTTGGATCACAGTTTGACTTTGGTCAATATTCAGAGTTTGGAAGCTCAAATCGAAATTCCATCAGTTCCAATGGTTTTGAGTGGTGGAACTAATGCTAGAAATGATTTCCTTGTATTTTTAAAGCTTTTGATATTGTTCTAAGTATTTAAGTCCTAAACTAGTTTAAATAATCATTCTCGGGTTCTGGGCCAAAGACCCGATTAAGAATTTTGATAATTCCATTAAGTACGTAATGACATTTTTGGTAGGGTTCCATGTTTGGTTTGTGTTCACGGAGTTCTAAATGAATCCTGAGGATCCATTTCATGATTTTACTACGCTATGCTTTGCTAGTTATATCTGGTAGAGGGAACTTTGTTCTCCAGATTCGCACCTGTATCTCTGCATTCGCGGAGGTCAAATTATCTACACCTCTGCGTTTGTGGGGGGTCTGCATTTATGGAGTATTGGCAGTATAGCCTTCATGTTCGGGGGATGTTATACAGCCTTGTCTTTCGAGTTTCCGGAGCACAAAAATTCCCTAAATAGTAATGACTTTTAAATGATGCATTTAATTGATTTTTGCCATTTTAACTATTTCAAGCTGCATTTTGGGACATTCTGTCACGACCTAAAATGGATGAAGGAAATAAAGTGGAAACCATCCACAGTGACTTGAAGTCTGAGCCTCATCGATAAGATCAGGATGGATGGAGAAAAGTCCAAAAAAGTGAATCAACTATGGGTCCCTGTGCTCGATCTTCAGTAATGAAACAGTAAGGGTGAGTACACTAAAATGTACTCAGTAGGTTCAATAGACTAGGTAAGAGAAATCAGTACAAGCATGCAATAATGAAGAATCTTATCCCTGCATCCAAAAAGGTTAGTACACAATGCAATATACACAATAATATTGAGCTAAGATATTCTCAAGAACCCATAAATACCATATAACCATAATGTGAAATGTAATGCACAATTCATCAATCCAAATACCAAGTGTTTCACAGCATTACCATATCCCCATGGTCAAGGACATATCAGAATTTCTCCACATTGCCACCCACTCGTGGTCAAGAAAATATCACAATGTCTCCACCTTGCCTCCTGCTCGGGTCAAGGTATATAAGGTATGAATCTCACCCTTCCCTCTAGCTCAGGACAAGGTATATAAGGTATGAATCTCACCCTTGCCTCCTGCTCGAGTCAAGGTATATAAGTTATGAATTTCACCCTTACCTCCTACTCGAGTTAAGGGGGTGGTACCAATGTGGATCATATTGCCCTTGCCTTCTACTCAGGTCAAAGGATGATATAAGCAACAACAATAGATGTAAACCAATGGTGCACCCAAATATGTATTTAAACATATGAAATAGCACCAAAACAGGAATACTGATGCATGAAACTCATAGCGATCATAAGTTCTCAAGGAATCAAAGTGTCACATCTAATGCCTAAATCATCATTATATATTAGATAAGTAAAATTATATCCTATGGAAAAAGTGTCAATAATACAAGTCCGTATCATCCCAAGCATACAAGAATATTAATAATACCGGGTGGCACACTCTAACAAGTGCATCTTTGCCAGTGTGGTCTTCCTTCACAAGACCGATTCCTAAGAAATGAATAATCAAATATGAAAGAGATATAAAAATTAGTGTGCTCTTAGTTTGTTAATCAGTTAGTTATGAGTTAGTTAAAGCAGTTAGTAAGTTAGTTAGTCATGTGCTTAGTTAGTGGAAGTTAAAGCTTCTATATATATACCTATATTGTACTCAGTTTTAGACTAACTTTGAGGGATTCAATATAGAATATATTCCTTCACTTTCCCTTCTCTTCTCTTTACTTTCTCTGAATCATCAAGGATGAGCAGCCATTGATGTTAGGCTAAGAAATCAACATAGTATCAGAGCTAGGTTACTCGACGTGAGGCCTAGCTATTTTCTAACATCAAAGCTGATAATCCAAAAGGGAGAATCAGTCAATTAACAGATCTAGATCAGAAGTTTTTTGTTGTTTTGATTGAGATAGAGAAAAAGGATAGAGGTGCCAAATTCATCTTCTCAATCTCAATCAAATCCACTATAGACTGAGAAATTCACAGATATTCATCCTAGAAGCCCTTTGTATCTTCACCCATCGGATACTCCTGGTAGCATTTTGATTTCACAGTAACTGATAGGCATTTAAAATTACACTGGTTGGAGTAATTTCATAAGTGCTGCATTGTTAGCTAAGAACAAAATAGCATTCATAGATGGAACATGTAGAAATAAACAATACAAAGGAGATCTGGTGCATGAGTGGGAAAGGTGTAATGCATTTGTTTTGTCCTGCATTACAAATTCAGTTTTGAAAGAATTAGTAAATGGCTTAATGTTCTCAACCAATGCTTATAGTGTTTGGAAGGACTTGAAGGAATGTTTTGATAAGAGGAATTTAACTAGGATATATCAATTGCATAGAGAAACATGTACCATGAGTCAAGGAGTTCTCACAGTTACTGAATACTATTCTAAGTTAAGAAATCTGTGGGATGAACATGCCTCTTTAGTGCCACTCCCAGCTTATGAGTATGATAGATACAAGGAGTATGCAGATCATATGGAAAACCAAAAACTCATACAGTTTCGAATAAGGCTAAATAAAACATTTGCCCAATCCAGGAGTCAAATTTTGATGACAATTCCTAGTCTTAGTTTGAATCAGGCCTACAATATGATGATGCAAGATGAGAGTCAAAGGACTCAGTCTAATATGATTTCTGCTTTAGTTCTGCCACTGCAACAGTTAGACATTAGTGATTCTACAGCACTTGTATGTATTCAGTTCAATAAGTTCAAAAGGTCAGGGGAGTTGTATCGTGAACATTACCACTTAAAAAACCACACCATTAAGAATTTTCTACAAGCTTGTAGGACATCTAGCTGATTATAAGTATGGGAAGAGATCTGTTGTGGACAAAGGTGATAGGAAGCCACAATATGGAGAGGAAAGGCAAAGATTTGGAGGAGATAGGTCACAAAGGATTACTAGAAATAGGAAGCATACAATGCATATGTTAAGGATGAAATTGAAGGTGGAAGAGGCAAATCACAGCAGAATTATCAATACAATGTGAATTATTTATAGAGAAACTTGGATAATGGAAGTAGCTCAAATGCACCAATGATTGTACCTACTTTCACACTTGATTAATATCAACACATCATGAATATACTGGACAATGACACTGCATTACAAGGGAGTATGGAAAATATGATAGGTATTACTCTAAATTCTACTGTCTCACTAAGTTTAAGGAAACTTTCTGCAGGTTTAGATACAACTTCTTGGGTAGTTAACACTAGGGCTACTAATCACATGGTTTATAGCTTGAATTGTTTTACTTTAACTCCACTTCTACACTATCATGCTTGGACAAAGTTTATCTTCCAAATGACCAAACAACTGAGGTTCAACACATTGGTACAGTAAAGATTTTTGATAATTATATGCTTCATAATGTGCTTCATGTACCTCATTTTGAATACAATCTCCTATTAATCTCTAAACTTACCAAAGAACTTCATTGTTGTGTTTCCTTCTATCCTTATTTTTGCCTCTTTCAGGACTTCTACATCAATAGGGTGAAGGGTATTGGTAAGGAAAAGGAAGGCCTATATCTGCTTCCAACTATCTAGAAGCCATCACCTATCAATAATCCTGTTAATTGCTCATTCTGTTCCACTTATACTACAGCTTCTCAACACTATTCTATTTCACTTCAAGATGAACTTCACTCTGGTACCTCAGACTTGGACATGCACTATTAGTTGTCCTTCAAAAGATTTAGTCAATCAAGATTTCATTTAGAGACAAAGAGTCCAAATTTTGTCATGTCTATCCTCTTGATAAACAGAATAGATTTCCTTTTCCTAGTAGTAGTTATACGAGGTCTAGTGCAGTTTTTGAACTGTTACATATGGATGTTTGGGGACCATACAAACAATGTACTTATCATGGATATTGGCACTTCCTCCCTATTGTTGATGACTATTCCATAATGACCTAGATTTACTTGTTGAAATTGAAAAGTGATGTTATTGTTCACATTACTTCCTTTATCACTCTCGTTAAGAATCAATTTTCAGCCTCTATTAACTGGTTAGATTTGACAATGGCCTTGAATTCTTTAATGCCCAGTGTAATTCACTTTTTGACTCTCTTGGTATAATTCATCAAAGTGCAGATGTTCACACCCCTTAACAAAATAGTATTACTGAACAAAAACATAGACATCTACTTGAAATGGCCAGAGCTCTAAGATTTCAAGCTCACATACCTTTGAAATTCTGGGGGGAATGTGTCCTTACTGCAGCATATCTTATTAATAGGCTTCATCTACTATTTTATCCGACAAATCACCTTATGAAATGTTCTATGGTTAGTGTCCTAATCTAACTCACATTATGCCACAAACTTGTTTCTCATGACAAATTCTCTCCTAAGGCTATACCTTCTGTCTTTATGGGATACTTACAAAAAGGCTTCAAACTATATGATATATCCTCAGGGACATTCTTTATTAACAGAGATGTTACATTCAGAGAAAACATCTTTCCTTTTCAATATCCCAGATAAACTTTCTTAACTTGTGAGTCTACCTCCAACACACATCTCTTTCCACCTGTTTCAGCTTTCCCTCACCCTCTTGATGACTCTCTGCCTACACAGCCATTAAACACCACTTCTCATAATTCTGCAGCACCTAATTCCATACCTCCTACTGATACTCCCATCACCTCATTCCATATAGATAATACACCTACATCATCCACTAATGTTCTACCTCTTACTTCTAGAAGATTTTCTAGACCTATTAAACCTCCCATCTGGCACTCTGATCATTTTACCAAATCCATATCTCACCATCGTATATCAAACCATATAACTTACTCTAACATCTCCCCTACATATAGAGCCTACTTATCAATATTTTTCTCATCCACATCAGAACCTTCATCCTACTCTCAAGCTGTCCAGGATCCCAACTGGATTCAACTATGGACTGAAAGATTAGTGCTCTAACTGACAACTACACTTGGGAAGTTGTAGACCTTCCTGCCGGAAAGTCTCCTATTAGTTGCAAGTGGGCATACAAGGTTAATGGTTCCATTGAGAGGTACAAAGTAAGACAAGTTGTTAAAGGCTTCACATAGCAGGAGGGCCTGGATTATCATGTCTTTTCTCCAGTAGTCAAAATGGTGATAGTCAGGACTATTATAGCATTGGCTGCTCAATCTCACTGGCCTTTATATCAGATGGATGTCAATAATACCTTTCTCCAAGGTGATTTTGTGGAGGAAGTTTACATGACCTTGCCTCCTGGACTTAGTAGCTAGGGGAGCATAAAGTCTGTAACCTACTTAAGTCCCTATATGGACTAAAACAAGCTAGCAGGCAATGGAATTTGAAGCTGACTACAACACCCACTCAATCTGGTTTCACACAAAGTAAGTTGGATTACTCATTGTTCACTAAAAGAAATTAAGAGGGAATTATGGTCATACTTATATATATTGATGACCTGCTGATTACAGGCAGTGATAGAATACTCATATAGGAAGCCAAAAATATTTTGAATCACAACTTCAAGATGAAAGACCTAGGTGAATTGAGATATTTTTTGGGGATAGAGTTTGCAAGGTCAGACAAAGGCATTATGATGAACCAAACAAGGTATGAGTTGGAGCTAATATCTGAATGTGGTTTAGGGGGAGCAAAATATGTTGCAACACCACTTAAATAAAATTAGAAGTTAACCAGCAGGAAGTATGACAAGATATTTGGGACAAAAGATGATGATCCAGAATTGAATGATAGAAGTCAATTTCAAAGGCTCATTGGGAGGTTATTATATCTCGGGATGAGCACACCGGATATTTCATATATAATACAACACCTTAGTCAGTTTATGCATGCACCAAAGAGGTCACATTATGAAGCAGCACTATATGTGGTAAGGTATATCAAGAAACAGCCTGCTCGTGGATTTCTCATGAGTAGCAAAAACTCAAAGAAAGTTAGTGCATTCTGTGATGCAGACTGGGCATCTTGCTTGTTATCCAGGAAGTCAGCCACAGGCTTTGGAATAAAATATAGATACTCATTGATATCTTGGAAGTCAAAGAAGCAAAGTGCAGTTTCTAGAAGCTCAGGAGAAGCTGAGTACAAGAGTATGGCAACTACTGTGGCTAAGTTAGTATGGCTACAAGGTCTACTTAAGGAGTTGGAAGCAGCTGTGGAACTACCTATGGAGCTATATTGTGACAACAAAAAAGCATTGCAAATAGCATCTAATCCCATATATCATGAGAGGACCAAGCATATAGAGATTGATTGTCATTTCATTAGAGAAAGGATACAACAACATATATTGCAAGCATGGACCAATTGGCAGAAATCTTCACAAAGGGTCTGAGAAATCATTTGCACACTGAAATGGTGTCCAAGTTGGGATTGCTAGATATCTTTCATCCCCCAACTTGGGGCAGAGTGTAGAAATTAGTGTGCTCTTAGTTTGTTAATCAGTTAGTTATGAGTTAGTTAAAGTAGTTAGTAAGTTAGCCATAATTGCCATGTGCTTAGTTAGTGGAAGTTAGTTAAAGCTTGTGTGTGTGTGTATATATACATATATATATATATATATATATATATATATATATATATATATATATATATATACCTACATTGTACTTAGATTTGGACTAACTTTGATGGATTCAATACAGAATATATTCCTTCACTTTCCCCTCTCTTCTCTATACTTTCTCTGCATCATCAAGGATGAGCAGTCATTGATGCTAGGCTAAGAATTCAACAAGAGATTTATATTTTTATTTCAGAATAAGTAAAAATAATTATAGTAATACCTTGACATTCATTTAAGAGAAAAATAAACTCAAATATGCTAAGAAAATTAGAAAGAAAAAAAAACTTAACAATATGTTTTTTATAAAATAGTTTAAATCTTGTTTGATTAAGTATGATTAGATTTTGTTACCATGCCAAAAATTAACGTTGGTGTCTCCAATAACTCAAAATAAGTTCTTTCAAGCTATACATGTAAAAAGAAGAACAATGAGTTGGATTCGGATGAATGGATCGAGGCAAGGGTACACAACTTTATGTAAGTTTATATATAGAGGAGAGAGATATAGATACTGATTTTTGTTTTTATAGATGCAAATTGACTACCCATTTAAATGCCTTGGTGAGATAACCAAGTATCCATCAAATATGTCGCTACTTAAATCTAGACCAAGCATGTGGCCAGGACGGGGCAAGGTTTTTCTCACAAATGTTCAGTCAGGCCTAGATCGAAAGGTTTCCCTAGCCGGTAGTGACACAAATAACCAGGGGGTGTATCAAAGCATACATCCTAAGTCAGGGCATCCTGAATGGTGTTGCCACTTCACACCAAGCCGAGGCAATTGATGGTGCTCAGATCATTTCTATATTGCAGCAAATCAAACAACTTACTCATGCCTTGACAAACATCGAGGCAAGATGTTACTCAGACAATAACATGTGCAGCACCATAGAGTCACTCAAGGCACAAGTGCGTATTCTGATAGGAGTGATCGATGTAATGTGTCGTGTTCTCCTCGCACCTTAGTTGATGAAGAAATTTCTAGTAGTGAGAGAGTTTGCTGACCATATCTCTTAGGATTTTTATTGGAATTTAAAGACAATTTAATTTTTGTATACATTTAAAGCTTTTTAATTAAAAAAATTAAAAAAGAAACTATGATAGAGACTTTGTGGATCCTTTTGGTGGATCTTTTATATTAAATTTGACGGATATATTTAGTATGTTATTAATTATTAATATTATAGCTCATTTAAATTGCATTTTATTATGACACTTCAGATCT